>RDEW01000068.1:15319-37628 GCA_011109175.1 Dicyema japonicum
AGCGATGTAAGGTCATAGGCTTTCTAAGGTGCTCTTGCGTACGTCAAATTTTCCAAGTTCTTCAATAATGAAATTTCCCCGTGTATGGGAGTTAATTCATGAATCCCCAGAATATAATTCCAAGTCCTAAAGGCAGGAATCGAGAGGGGTAAGTATATGTTTCTGATCATGACAAATCCAATGTTGTCGACACAGAGAGTCTGAATAACTCAGTGGGGGTTAGTAAATGGTCATATTCCCTTCCTGTCAAAAGTGATAAGTCTTCTTCCAAAGTCTGAGGATTGGACTTATCGAATGACGTCGTAACCAGGTAAGGCAGAGAGTAGATAAGTGAGTATCATCTTGTGTTTAGGTAAGTGCCCATAGATCAATAATTCTTCCTTTTACCTCGTTAATGGTAGAAAGCCAGAGATAACTATCTGGTCCTCCAAAATTTTATTAGTCATCTTTCCTATTTGCATTATATTCACATGACGAATTTGATATTCATAAGGTCACATAATCTTATACCACTAGTTACGTTTTTTTTAAACGAAACAAAAAATTAAAGTTAGAGGTCCACAGCCATTATACCTGGGTGGCTATTATCTCTAAGGATTTTAATGGCCAGTATCCTTCGTGGGGATCTTCCACTTATTGTTTGATAAAACATATGAAATTTAGGAGTCACGTGGTTTTATCGTTGGTTTGAGTCTTTAACTCAACCGGAGTTTTTTAAGTTATTTGAACAATTTCGTTAATTGGTCGGAGGGTCGAGGTGGCGTACGTCTATCGAACGAGACATCAACCTCCTTTATGGCGGATGAAACCCCTTGTTTTCCTTCTCGTGATCATGAACGAGGCAACGGACTCAGGAGATATCAGAAACCCAAGTTCTAAACAGAGGAAGTGAGCGTTGATCCTAGAATTAAATCTGCCTTTGAGAGTGAGAAGGACAAAAAGTCTAGTTAGGGTGTTTATAACAATTTCAGTCGTCCTCAAAAGGATATAAGATTTTTTGGCAAAAAAATATATTTTGTATTTGACTATCGCTTTAGGTGGTTTGTACCTCCAATTCCGACGTAATGCCTAGATTGGACTCGACTGGTTCCTTTGAAATTGTCAGTGGACCCAGACTCTGTTATGTGTATTTATCAAATCTTCGTTCGAAAAGTTGATTGATCCTGACTCCATCTAGCCTTTTACATTCTTAGCTTTCTACAATTCGGACAAAATTCGAAGTCATTTCATTTTGCTCCTGCGTAAAAAGAAAGAAATGAGTGAGTAATTAGTAGGTATAAGATTAGAACACAGCTGTTTTACACGAATATTGGGTCAGAGTTGTGAATGCTAATTTCAACAGAAATTGTTATTATCACGATTGGATTGTGTATACGTAATAGAATCCTTAGTTGTTTTCTTAGAAAAGCATTAGGTTATCAACACATCTCCGAGTTAGTTCCCACGTTTCCGAGATGTAGAGCAGTATGGTAAGGAAGAAAGTATTGTATGCTGATATCATTGATGTCCTCGAAAACAAAATCAGGTCATCCGCATATCTTAATTCCTAGATAGAAATAGGACAATTTTTAGCTCTTGGATAACAAATTCACTTAAAAATGATTTTTACGCATTTTATAATTAACATTATTCAAAGGTTATTAAACTTTATGACAATTTTTAAACATTTTGACAAAGTTATTAAACATTTTGGAAAAGATATTAGAAATTTTGGCATAGTTATAAAACTTCATGGTTATGTTATTACACAAATCGGAGAACACTGTATAATAAGTGAATTTTATTAAATTATTTTTTAATTTTATTTATTAATTAAATGGTTGATTTAATAAAATTATTATTAATTATAACGACTGTAATTTATGTAATAATTTTAATTTCTTGTGGTTAACTAGTGTATTCATTATTTTGATATTTAATCCTATAGATGTTCTTTTTCTTTATACTATACCTTACATTCTGCATTTTGACACAAAAATATTGTCAATTAGAAATTAATCAGTTGAAACGACTGTATTAAATATTAATTATTAAGAAATTGGATTAATTGTACAGTTTCTGTCCTACAGATTGATTCTCGATTTAAATATTTATATATTCAAAACATTAAATTTGAAAAGGATGCCAAATTTTCATTTATTGGAGTGAATGTGAGTATTTTGTATTAAATATTACTTATTCATAGTTAATGTCTTTATGATGAAAGCTTAAAATATATAAACAAACGTACTTTTCAAGTTACAATTGGAAGCTTGTTATATATATTATTAATTTAATAGGAGTATGCAACAATGCAATTCCCTTACATACATCGCGATTGATTTTGCTGAACAATTAACATTACTTTACCTTATGTACATTTTTTTAATTTATGTAGTTTCTTTCCAGACAGAATAAAAGTTATTCAAGCATTTAATGTCAGAAATGTTGATTTATTTAAGTATTTTTAATAATAATATAGTGTCATCGTGTGCAGGGATTCATTCGATGATGCAGTGGCGTATGATATTATATTTATTATAGATATATATCAGATAGAATCATAAATATCCAAAGTAATACCATGTATATGTTCGAAAGTAATATCTTTAGACTATACGCCATGACGACAAGTGAAACACGTAATTAATAATATAATTTCAGACTGCAGTGCCTTTGTGGATAAGTACAATGTACTTCCTACTTGCGGAGTTTACTAACATTTAACTAACTTAATCGGTTCTTTTTTCGGGTATATAAATTGGTGTTAATTAATTTAAATTTATTATGAATTAAATAATATCCTGGTTAGACAACAGAATCATACATCTCTACTCTTGACTCGGAAAAAATAACTTCATTAGAAAAACGACGATGAAATGAATCGAATATGATAGGTGTTAAAGAACGGATAGGTTTTCTTAGATTTATGAATGACGTGAGCATTATCCCAATTAATTTATTTAGTTTGATCCCTGTCGACATAATTGTCGCTGAGTTTTTTCTCAAGATATTCAAGGAGATCAATTATATGAACACAATTGCATCTGAGAGAGTCAGGCGTCCAAATTTTTTGAGAATATTCCTTGTCGAAGATTTTAAATATATTGGCACACAACTTCTTTTGTCATCTCGTGTCAACCTCCACGGATCAACAACCTGAATTTTTTAGAGCTGATCCCTGAACATCGAAGGTGTTTTATTTGTCAGCCATTTNTCGACATAATTGTCGCTGAGTTTTTTCTCATGATTTTCAAGGAGATCAATTATATGAACACAATTGCATCTGAGAGAGTCAGGCGTCCAAATTTTTTGAGAATATTCCTTGTCGGAGATTTTAAATATATTGGCACACAACTTCTTTTGTCATCTCGTGTCAACCTCCACGGATCAACAACCTGAATTTTTTAGAGCTGATCCCTGAACATCGAAGGTGTTTTATTTGTCAGCCATTTGCCCCCGTCTGGTTTATTTCATATAATTTTTTCTGCCTCCAAATTCGAACACATTATCTTCCGATAGTATTTCCAAAAATATGGATTTTTTCATAAAATCTTCTCACCCTCAGCCTTTCATATACGGTCCGTTTAATCTTTCCATTATTAGACATGAAAATCCATAGTGACCTCAATCTAAATGTGATATGTTGAACCTTAAGAAAACTAGAGTTTTGGATATTCCCAAATAGGCAGATAGAGATGTCGAAACTAGGAATACGCCGAGTTTGTTCTCAAAATGAAAAGAGGAATGATTTGGGTCATCTGATGTAAGGATCACATAGCCACGTGAATCAGACAATAATTATAAACACCGTTCATCCTGATATGTCTTCAAAAACAAGAACTAGTTTTTTTTTCAAATCAAGGTCGCCAATTAAGATGGTATAGGGATTTTTGTTGTAGAACTCAGAGATATCTGTAGAACAAATCTAAGATTCTTGGAGTATAGACCTCAACAGTAATNGAATCAGACAATAATTATAAACACCGTTCATCTTGATTTGTCTTCAAAAACAAGAACTAGTTTTCTTCAAATCAAGGTCGCCAATTAAGATGGTATAGGGATTTTTGTTGTAGAACTCAGAGATATCTGTAGAACAAATACACATTCCCCAATAGAAACTGCTCAAGCCTTTTTTGTCTGAAACCTTTGTATTTGAATTTCTAACTTCGGAAGATTTAACCCATTTTTATTTAATGGACGCAATAAACTATGGGGTTTAATGTTTCGTCGTCACTTCTTGTTTATGTTGAAATACATATAACCATATAGGATATTGTGATTGACTACATTTCACAATAGGTGATTGTTCGTTTGATGTCGAATATTAATGAAGTTTCTTTAGATTCGATGTAACTGGTGTAGNGGAAGATTTAAACCATTTTTATTTAATGGACGTAATAAACTATGGGGTTTAATGTTTCGTCGTCACTTCTTGTTTATGTGGAAATACTTATAACCATATAGGATATTGTGATTGACTACATTTCTCAATAGGTGATTGTTCGTTTGATGTCGAATATTAATGAAGTTTCTTTAGATTCGATGTAACTGGTGTAGTCTGGAACATTATCTCGATTTTCCATCTAAGAGTTTATGTGGTTGGACCATGGAATATCCAACACGAAAGGAAATGGATACTGTTAGCAGATAAATATCTGATCTCGTGAAGACGCATCTACGACTTTATGAAAAGATGGTAATCCAAAAAAGCTGTAATAATAATTTTTAACTGCCAAAAGTTATGAATTTATAGGTGAGAGGAATCGCCTACAGACGAAATTGAGACTCTTTATTGACAGATAAGATGGAGATGCTTTATCCAACGGGATATTTGTGATCAAGTCTATAAATTTGGAAGAATGTGTGGATTTGAAAATAGAAGGACAAAGTTTTAAAATTTGAATCAAGAATCTATCCTTTTGGAAGAGCTATAAAAACTCAATATTTAGTTATTTACTATCAAATTAGCTCCACTGAATGATATAATCTCATTACGTTTTGACTCTGCTTCGATAACTAGAATGCTTTCTAGTTTCTTCTCTACCACTACCTAAAGATCTCACAGTATTTGATGAATTTTCTTTTGTGTACTTGTTTAATTCTAACTCAAATCATCACAATTTTGGTTNAGATGGAGTGAAAATGTTCAAAGCTATTCAATTAATAAGAAAAAGAGTGCAAGCCCCATAATAATCAATGACATCCTTGGCAGAATAATTATCGATGAAAAGGACAAAGCAGCTACTATATCTGCTTATTACTATCATATGCATAAATTTGGTGCACAAGTCAAGCATGGTTTGGACATCCCAATAAAAACACAAGAATCACTGGATGCAATTAAAAAATTGAAAAATGACAGATCGGCAGGACCAGAGAATATCCCAGCCGAACTTATAAAGTATGCCCAAGTTGGTAACAATCATTACCAATATACTCAACAAAATATTTAAAGAAAACACTACGTTAGACATTGGCAAGGGTTGGTTAATTCCACTGCAAAAACCGGGAAAACCCAAAGGGCCCCTTTCCAACCTAAGACCAATCATCCTACTAACTACGCTGCGAAAAATCTTGTCAATCATTACATTGGTAAGAATCAAAGACAAGGTGGAGTATTTTCTGTCACCAGGACAAAGTGGTTTCCGGTCAGGCAGATCCACTGCCGATGTCATTTGGACACACAGATGGTCAAGTGCTCTATGCCAAAAATATAAAAAGTGCATAGATGTTCTCGGAATAGACATGTCCAGAGCGTTTGACTCGTTCATAGAGGCAAACTTCTTGAAGTACTCACAAGCTTCCTAACAACGGATGATGTCAAAATTATACAAAAACTACTGCAGAATACGCAACTAGCAACCAAACTCGGAAAAACTACTTCAGAATTCTTTTATACTTCACGTGGAATTCCGCAAGGAGACTCTTTGTCACCAGTTCTATTCATAATCTACCTGGAGGCTGCACTGAGAGATTTCAGGCCTTTAATTGAGAACAACAAAATAATCGAGTTAATATATGCAGACGATCTTGACTTTGTTTCTGAAGATGTTGAAATTCTTCATCACGTTCTCAAGAACTTACCAAATGCCTTTTCTAAATGGTTCTTAGTTGTCAACCAAGACAAAACTGAATATACAAAACTTGTACGAGTTGTACGCACTTACGATGAATCATGGAGAAGGCATAAAAAAGTTGGTTCACTACTTGGAGACTCAGAAGATGTTACCCACAGAAAAATCCTTTCCACTGCTGCATATAAAAAATTCTTAACTATCTGGCGTTCTAAGAAGAGCATAACTACGAATACAAAGCTAAAATTGTATAAAACATTCGTGGTTCCAGTCCTGACATACAACTGTGGGACATGGGGGATTACGAAACGGGAAATGGACAATCTGGATCAATTTCATAGAAATCAACTAAGAAACATCTTGAGAATACATTTCCCGAAAAAGATATCAAATTCAGAACTGTACAAAAGATGTGGCTTAAGGCCATTATCAGAGGAGATTCTCAAGGCTAGGTGGAGACTTTTTGGTCACATCTTACGAATGGATATGTTGACTCCACTAAACATTGCAGTGGAGAACTATTTCGCACAACTGAAGGGATCATTCCGTGGCAGGCCTAGAATGACGTTGCCTTCAGTACTAAATGACGACCTAATTCGAATAAACAAAACTCTACGAAATGGTGAAGATCTTGACTCACTACGAGCAATGGCCCGGAACAGAGGAACATGGAAGAGGATGTGTGGGAGGATACTGGACGTGGCACAAGGGGAACTTAATTAATCTAATTAATTTTTGATTTCCTGGGAGTGCTTTAGAAAAAAATCCATAGTGAACATTCTAAATGGTGATCCTGTCTTCAAGAAGGCGAAATAACAAATTAATGAAAAAATCTGAAAACTTATTGTCATTGATGGTGGATAATACCACAAAGACGGAAAATTTGTAAACCTGATAGACACT
Source organism: Dicyema japonicum (assembly GCA_011109175.1). Classification (NCBI taxonomy): domain Eukaryota; kingdom Metazoa; phylum Dicyemida; class Rhombozoa; family Dicyemidae; genus Dicyema; species Dicyema japonicum. The sequence continues at coordinate 22,279 of RDEW01000068.1, forward strand.
AAATCCCTATGCGGCCTTCGGTTGCTGTTCTTCAGATAGACACAACGTTCATCAAACAAAGTATGATTTTTCCATTGAAAATTAGGTATTTTTAGGCGAATAAATTTAGATACGAGTTTTAAAGGATTATGGGACAAATCCATCGCTAAGGTTGAGCAGATTTGAATCTCCGAATTAAGAGCTAAGTAAAATTACTCAAATTTTGGCCAAACAGGTGACATATCGACTTACAGGTGAAATATAACCAGCACTGGATGAGTAGCCCGTGCGGGATGCGACATAATATTCCATTGCGATATTCGGGGGGATATCGGGTCCAACCTCATGACGTGTCCAAAAAGTCTCCAACGAGAGCTAATGATCTCGTGACTTAATGGTATACAGTCACACTTATTGTACAGTCCTTTCCGCGAGATCTTGGATGGCCAGGACATTCCAGTTATGTTTCTTAAATGATTCCTTTCAGTTTTAGCCATAGGTTTTTCAGCCTGTGTAATGCCGCGTTTGCCATGGTTTTTCTCCGTATGATATCTTCACTATCTCCTAATAGGGAGCTAAGTTTCTTTGTGTGTCTCTATTTCTCTTCGAGTGAGTTATTTATTCGTTTTATTTCTATCCATTCTGTTTTTCCCTGTTCACAGTGAGAAACCATTTTTAAGTATATTCGATGCTTTTTCTAGTACATGTTCCAGGAGTTCTTTGTCTTTAGAGATTAAGTCGAAATCATCAGCATAAATCACTTCTATTTTTCCTTGGTATAATGATCTTAGTTCTCTCATGGCGGCCTCCAAGTATATTGTGAATAGTAGCGGAGAGAGGGCGTCTCCTTGAGGAGTGCCTATGTTTGTTTCAAATTCTCTTGAGTAGGTTTTTCCAACTCTCACAAAGAGCTCTGTGTTAGATAGAAGGATTTGGATCATTCTTAGACTCGATTCGTCAATAAACCCTTCCAGCACTGTCATCAATTTGTTCCTGTTAACCGAGTCAAAGGCTTTGGATAGATCTATTCCCAGAATGTGGGTGGCATTGCAATATCTTTGATGTGTTGCACATCTCCATCTGTGACTCAAGACTGCATCAGCTGTTGATCTTCCTTCTCTGAACCCACTTTGACTTTCGGGTAGGTATTCATTGGCGGGTCCTTTTATTCGTTCCAATGGAATGTTAGCTAAGACTTTCCGTAGAGAATTTGATAATATAATTGGTCGTAAGTTTTCAACCGGTCCTTTGGGTATATTGGGTTTTTGTATAGGTATTAGTATTCCCGTTCCCAGGGGTAAAGTTGAGTTAGTTGAAAAAATTTCATTTAGTAGTGTAGCGAATTTTTCAACAGCCTAATGTGATTGTTATTCGTGAAAAATAGTGAAAACGTCAATCATTTTATATAAGAAAGATTAATGGCTAATTTATAGTGTGGATTAAGTCAAATTCTTTTTTATTTAAAATTATCTTCCGAATGACTGAATTTAAGTATTTTATTGTACAGTTTATTCCAAACCACATTGACATTAGCGCCAATGGACATATCAGAGAATGATATATTAATGGTCGACAAAGCATATATAAAGGGCTACTCCGGTCAATATTGATATTACAGATTCAGAAATGAAAAGGGTTCGGTCTATAACAATCCATTAAAATATTCTGCAAAACAATTCTAGTAACATTGGCACAAATGTGATGGAAGTTACTTTTATCTTAGGAAAACAAGTAAAGAAGACACTTGGAACAGATCCTAGCGCTTACATCCACGGGAAATTCGTCATAATTTGAAAATGGCTGTAAGGGGATGCAATAACAATTCAGCATGATAGAGCCACAAAGAATGATTATGCTTAAGGAGGCCCTGAAGAGACCGTGGAGACCACCTCATAAACACATAACAGTCAAAGGGAGTTACTTTAAAACCGCCTGAATGGTATATGCCTGGAATTAATCATACAACTTAAATAAAGAGGGGAGTCCCACAAGAATCAATCCTTAGAGTTCCCACAACCGAACTTATTGAATACAAGACTCCTGAAATATGAAGATTATTCGTCAATATCTGACGATCTCTGGTGATATAAACGATTATACAGATCACATGGGCTTGACCTTTCCTCAGGTAAACTAAATGCTGTATGTATCTCTCAGCATAAGAAAAATCATAAATGGAAGTACTGCTTGGGTCGAACGAGAACTTGATGGAAAATATCAGAGTTAGGAGATAAAAACCCTTACAGGCCCTCTTCTGCTTGCGGATGTTACTTTGACATCTTGAAAGATGTGTTTTATAACTTTTTGAAAAATGTGTTTTTATAAAAATTGTTGATAAAAATATAATAATTTATTTAAATTTAATGTCTTTAAAATAAATGACAAAAAAGTTAAAAAATGTCGAAAATATAATATTCCTGCTTATTCTTGTAGTCACATTTTACTGATTATCTGCAGATATTCAACCTAATACTGGGAGCATGCGGCATATTTGCCTTACTCAGACATGATAGGGCAGTCAAATACGTTTATAGCGGGAAATATTCTCCATATCAGTCCATTTGCTTGGAGTGCATCACATTTGGGAGTTTCGTAATCATCGCGTTTTCGCCTCCTTTCGTTATTGGGAGATATATTAGAATGAAGAACTTTGTCTTAATTGTTTGTACGGTAGTAACTGGCAGTTCTCGTTTGGTCTCGCCATTGCAGTTATGCTTAATGTATTCCCAGTCTACGCGTATTTCCGGTTTTTCGAGATTTCACGGAATTCGAGTCCTCAACTATTCTGGCCAAAAGGAAACTGCACTCAATTCGTCCCGGTTATTGCGAAGATTATGGACCAAGTGATTATTCTATTTATTGTAGCTTGACTGTAAGGGAGTCTCCTCCATTCAAAGTCGGGTTCTGTGACATTTTAGGTTCCAGTTTATGCCGGTATTCCGTCAAAATGATCAACACTTCGGTATCATTGGGACTAATTTAGATATTGTGCACGAGGAATGTGAACTTTTACGCAGTCACACTTCCCTTCGCGACAGTCACCGTCGCTTTTGTGAACATAATTTTGATGGTCATTAGGTTGCTGATTCCAGGGGTTGTCGACCATCTATGTCTTCGTGATGCCTCATTCGGGGAAACTGTCGGATGACTATCAGCCCATCAAAATAAAAGCCTAATTAATTTTGGTTTTTTACAATTTAACCACAAATTTGTTTTTTTCCACAAAGGCCATAGTTGGGGTTTTTTGAGATTCCACGGTTATACACGTGACAGCTATTTCGGGCGTTTATTATGAGACTGTGGTGGTTATTTCTTTTGAATCGTGGAGTGGTAGAACCTTACCTAAAGACCCAAACACTTTAATGGTGGACACAGGAGACGTGGCAGGTAAACAAAAGTGATCACAACTTTTAATTTCTAAGGTGGTCTTTGTTAGGAAACTGAGATAATAGTAACAAATAATTGTAACTGACGAGAGTTGACATTACCACCACGATGGCTACCCAGGGGGTGAAATGTTTGCGGGGTCTCTGATTCCTGTCGCAATCACATTTCCAATTTCGAGGGTGACTCTTTTGCCCATTCTTCCAATTCGTTCTTTTCCGTTATTTGAAGGTTACTTTTCCGTTATTTGAAGCGGACAGGCCGAAAGCAAAAAACTCTACCCCCCGTTCTAAGAGCTGGTTATAACTGACCATTCCTAGACGGTTGGTGGTAACTACATTGCCATAATGTAGGTGAGTCTCTGTAATCCACGTGCGTACGGGGCCAGGGTTACTTTTAAAATTATTTAGAGGAATTGATCTCCTTAAATGTCGCTGACCAAAGCTTCCATCAATCTTCGAAAAAAAACGAAGATCTTCCGGGAGACTTGACGAGGTCTGGAACCTAAACAGGGGAACTTCTACATGCAAGACCATCATCCAAGTCTGTTTATGCGAACATTATCGGTAAATGAAGGCCAGGATGAATTTTAGTGAACGACATTGTCAAGAAAACCACTAAAGACTGGTTTCCCAAGACAATTCCAGAAAATGGTGAAAGGACAGACTTCATAGAATTTAAGTGGAAAAGTGAACGGTACCCAACAGTATGTCTCCCAATTGTTCAGTTTGCCACAAATATTTCAAAATTATAGAATACAATCTCAATTTCTAAACTGAACTCCGAGAAAACTAATGTGAATGAAATGAAACCTACTATTAATGGACAAAGTTTAATTTATTTACCCCGGGTCCCTTTGAGTGAAAGGAACTGGTGACTAACAAACCGTCACGCTCCCAGAGATCCGACAAGTGTATTTGGTTTTGTGGAGAACTCTGATGGGGACCCGTGAAAGATAAGAGGTAGACACGAACTTTCCATGGCAGGGAAGCTTTCCTTCCGTCAATAATTGGTGGAAGACGTCCCAGAAGATTGTTGACACTAAGGTTTGATGACTTTAGTAGATATCCACTCGTGGATTGTTTCGTGACTGAGAGGGGTCAGTATATGAGGTGGTTCGTAGAATCCTAATTTTATCACCGAGGGTAGGAATAGTTCTCCTGTGGAGAACCAACTTATTTCCATTATCAAACAACTACCAAACAGTTTGCTTGGTAGTTGTTACAGGACGAGCGCACGTTCCCAGATTTCTCTAACCAGAGTTCAATTCGACGACCATTTAGTGTTTACCACGTGAGTGGACATAACCCTCTATAAATTAAATAATTTTATTATAAAGAAACAAAAATAACTAAAATGTAATCAATGTCCACTAAATATTAGCCAAGTGACTTACACAATGATGTTATTGATTGGAATATGAATAATCTTGACGAGATACCCGATTATTCCCATTATTGCAAAGCCTATTAAGGTGGCGTAGGCTATTTTTCGATATTCTTGGGTTATTACTAAACTATGCCTTTTCCGTCTGGTCTTTCACATTTATTTAGAAAACGACGGGAGTCCACGTAGAATTTGTTTAGTGGCTTAAAAAGTTCTGAAAGTTGGTCCATAGTAACACACAACAACTAATTTACGTGTTTATATTTAAATTCAAATATTATTTTTTTTAATAAAAAAATTAAATATATTTTCGGGGTTTTTTGATTTATTTAAAGAATGTAACTTGTGTTGATGATTTCCACTACGGACTCATTCTTTACTGCCTCTGACTTCACCTAACGAAGGACGATGGATAAATATTCTGCGATCGGGACTGTTACCGCTTCGTCCTGAGACTTCGGGTGTGGCCGGCCTGTTGCCAGAGGTCTTTTAGAGATTGGAAGCACAATCTGTCCAGCTGGGAGATTGTCGGGATCGACGTTGGTTCCGTAATAAATATAAAAAAATACCATATTAAAAATTTATAATAAAAAAAACAGATTTTTCTTGCACCCGCTAATTTATATGCGGACTGATCCAAGATAAAGGTGGATTATCTATTGAGTAATACACATTCTCCATTGACATGTTTTAACCAAATAAATTTCAGAGTTATTTAATCTCATAGTATTTATTTTAATAATATGTTAATGGATAAAAAAACCTAAAAATTTACTAGGCTGATTTTTAGAAATAAATAGAAAAAAACGGTTAAAACGTTGTTCTGATATCGATGGGTCATTTAGCCCTTTTTTAATCTCAGTTAGAAAAAATAGCAAAATGAAGTGATGATTAAAAATCATGGGAGAGAACTGATCCTTGTAGAACTCAGTTAAATTTAATAATATTCTTTTAATATTTTGATAATATAATAATATTTAAATAAAAATATAAAGAATTAATTAAAATGATCGACTTAATTTTTGTTGTTTCCACTATATTGTTTAATTCTTGTATTTCATCTAAAATTCATTTCAAATACGAATCATTCAATCAATCCTTTGATTATTATGAAATCAAATGGAATAATTTTCTGGAAAAATACAGTTGAATTAATTTTTAATTTAGACAAATCGTATTCTGGTTTAGAATTCCAAGTTAGAAAGGCCATTTTTACTGAAAATTTAAGACATATTGACAACCACAATATACTCGCAAAACAAGGAAATTTTTTGTATGAATTAGGAATTAATCAGTTTGCTGACATGGTTTTCTCATAAAATAATTTTGTGGACAAGGAGAGAAATATTCAAACCCAGCAAATTCAATTTATATAATAATTATAATTCTTATGGTACAGTAGAAAATGAATTACTTGGAGATTTCTCTATCTATGAAAAGAAATATCCACGATCCTTTAATTGGGTAAAAAAAAACTGTGTAACTGATATAAAATTCCAAGGATCTATATGTCTCTCATGCTATGCTTTTGAGCAGTTAAAAAATGTTTAATATATTTAGTTGGCTACGTTGGAATCACATTTTGCAATCAAATACAATAAACTTATATCAATGAGCGAACAAAATGTGGTTGATTGTGTGAATGATCACGGATGCAGCAATGGTGAATCTGCAAGTAAAGTGTATGAATACATTCGAGAAAACGGAGGAATTAATTCTGAAAAACGGTATCCATATATAGCCAAAGTAATTTCGACGGATAATTATATAGGCTAGAAAATGCAAATATAGAGGTCAACCAGATATTAAATTTAATTTGACTGGATATAAAGTACTTGAAAGTGGTAATGAAAAAATGCTTTTGCGTACGCTTGTAGATGTTGGTCCTGTCACTGTTATAATTATTTATTCTACCAGCTTTGAAAGTATTTTTATAGGTAAATATTAATGAAACGTTTTAGGAATATTCCATTACAAAAATTGTCCAAATGAGCATAATTTACATACACTCTCTGTTGTGGGTTATGGAATTTCAAAAGGAGAAAAGTATTGGCTCTTGAAAAATTCATGGGGTAAACATGGAAGATTTGGCTATGTGAAATTGGCACGTGGGAAAGATAACTGCCGATTTCCTTACATGGCCATTTACCCTATTATCGAATAATTTTATCGTTTAATTATATAACTTTTGGTTTAATGGGAATTAGTTTTAATAATTATTAAGTTATTTCTTTGGAAATTATAATTTGTATTTGAGGAGACTACGATCCCCCTATTTATGTGTGAGAAAATCTATGGAGGCTTATTCTTGATTTAAAGAACAGAAGTGTGGCATGTGGCAAGAGTGTCGGAATCCTTTGGCTGAAATTTCACAGACAATTCATTTGGCTACAATTGAAAAATATTTTGTCACGTCTCATGCTGGTTAAATGTAACATGTCGATCGCTGTTAGATGTCATGCTCAATGTGGCTTTTATCTATTTTATCCCAATAAAGTAAATGGCTCCCTTATGCCTTAAGGTATTAGGATGCAATGGGAGTTACCCCTCATGATCGTGAACTTAATGATCCAAAAGAGTCATCATGTCATTCAATCATTCAAGACTCTCCTTTCTGCATTTTCAAGTCATCTTGTTTCTTTGTCAAATAATACTATTTCAAGGCCAATCACCAACTTTCGGAAATTATGAAATGCAGTTACTAATTCGGATAAATAATTCTAATGGTTTTGCCATTCACATTGATGAGTCTACTGATGTTGAAGGTTTGGCAGTTTTATTGGTTTTTGTTCGATACCCATTTGAGGATATTATTGAAGAAGACATGTTAATGTGCGAATCGTTGGAGAGAAATTGTAGTGATGGAGCTAAATGTATGATCGGAAATATTTATGGAGTTGTACAAATAATAAAACAAATGGCTGCTAATTGTACTTGTAGTCATTGCATTCTTCACCATCTTGCTCTGGTGTCTAAGAATATTTCCTTTTCCTTGAGTGAAGTTTTGGAAGATGCTATCAAAATTATTAATAAGGTTAAAAAAGACTTCCCCAATCTCGTATATTTAAAATATTGTGCAATGAAATGGGATCCAATAATACATGATTACTTTTCCATACAGAAGTAAGATGTTTGTCACGTGGAATGGTACTGCAACATTTGTTTGAGTACGAAACGAACTTGATGTGTTTCTCACGAAACGAAATTCCCGTTTGCAAGAGTATCTTGATGAATCAAAATGCGAATTGGACATACAATTCTTCAGGATATCGAAGATCATTTGCTAATTTTGGATGATAAGATTGAGAAATATTTTCCGGATAAAATAGATGACGATTGGGTTTAAAATCCATTCAAAGTAAAAGTGATATGTCGCGTCCCGCCCGGGATACATCCAATGCTGGTTACATGTCACGTGTCATTCAATCAACATTAATTGGTTTCTAATCAAAGAATATATTTTTTTAAAAGTCTATATTTTCTTGACTCGACATTTGTTGACTACTTTTAATTCTCCTGATCCTGCCTTAATCTGTGATAAAAAATTAAATAAACCTCTATTCGGTTGTTTCACAAAATTTGACTAATTTTACTTAGCTCTTCAATATCTATATCTCTTAACGTTACACAACTATGCTATAATAAAAAATTGCAACAATGTTGACATTAAAATTGTTTTTGGTTACTACGATTATGTTTTAAAATAAATTGTAATAATTGAATTTTAAAAGTTCAGAAAAAAAGTTAGTCCAAAAACGTTCCGCGAGCACATTAAGGATGGGAACCACTGCCATAGAGCCAACTCTGACGAGTAGTTCAGTTTCAGATAATAGCATATGTATCATGCACAGACTGTCTTCATCGATGATGTCCTTCATCACGGAAAGTAGTATACTCCAGTATGTGATGTCAAAAGCCGTGCTAATATCGATTCCCAGGATATGAAATGATCGTTTGTACTACTGACATATTGCAGTGAACCAGCTATGGCTCCAGACAACAAGGCTTGAAACTACTCTTCGCATGAACGATATCGATCGACCGACATTGATATACGGCCTCGAACAATATTCGACAGAGTTTTTCTTAGTGGTGGCAATCACAATAGGTCTCAAGCTTTCTAAGGGTCTCATTCTATGCTCGATTTATGAACGGGTAGTTATATTCTGGACTTGATTGAAAGCGAGCAGTGTAATGCAAAAGTATTGTTCAGTATTTGTGCGAAGAACCTCGCGTATTCGATACGCCAGTGATTGGTAACTGTTAATTTTTGTAATTTATTGGCTTAAATTAAAAAAAAGAAAGAAAAGTCAGAAACCGTGATGGCACGTGAAATTTAATCAGGATAAAACTTATTTATTTATTTTATTTATTTAACCCCAAGACCACCAGGAAAGATAGGTCAAAACTAACTAGTTAGGTGATCCCAGCTTCCAACAACATCCGAACTCTCTTCAATTAGTCTTCTGATGATCCAACCGCACTCCGGAAGCGTCTTCTCTTGCTTCTGCAAAGGAATTCAATCGGCGTGCACTTTTTTATTACCGACCGAATTTCCTCAGCATGGGCCACTTTTTCCTTGAATAGGTTTCCCAGTTCCTTGCAGAAACGTAGGAAAACCCGGCCATTTTTCAAAGTTGCCTCATCAGAAACGAAGTCGCCAATGAGGATGTTCGTGTGGTGCATAATTCTCCGCCTGAGCGAGTTCAATCGGTCCACTCTCAAAAGGGAAAACGCAAACCTCCAGGAGGAGCAGGTATATTCAATGGTCGGTATGATTACTTGTTGATAGACCTTGCTGATGCAATGAAAAGGCTCTTCTTTATCATCGCATTCAGAATGTTCCATTTCCGAAGACCCTTGGCGAGCACCACCTCCACGTGACTCGAGAACGTCAACAGAGAATCGAAAACTACACCAAGGATCTTCTGAGTCCGCGTAGAAGGGATGGGAGTGTTTCTGATTAATATCTCAAGCCCACCTTTAAACTTTGTCCGTAGTGAATAATGTGAACTGAGACTTGGATGCTGATACACATAACATATTTGCAGATAGCCAGTCACAAATTCAGTTTAGGTGTGTTGAGCAGTTGCTACAGCCATGGAAGGAGATTTATTTCTTGCAGCGATAATTAGGTCGTCCGCATAGGATAAAAATAGTTTCCTGGTCAGTGGTAGTAGGTAGATGTAGAAATAGTTAAAAGGAGGAGATAAAGGGGAGCCTTGCGGGACTCCATTGGAGTAGTTTGATTTTGAAGTGGTTTTGTCAATACGGACCCTTCAGCGTCGTCCAGTTAAGAGTTTTCCAGCCATAGCTTGATGTTTGGGTGTAAGTTCAAGTTAAAAATCTTTTGCGTTAGGAGTTTCTCTGGAACAGAGTCAAAGGCCTTCTGTATGTCGATGGATAGTAAGGCCGTCCGTATGTTGTTCTCATGATAAAGCCGTCAGTAATAAACTGGGAGATAGAACCCAAATGAGTCGTTGTAGAACGGTCTGCCCTGAAACCATGTTGAAACTCTGGTAGATGTAGAACAGGAGAGATGCGCATTAACACAAGCTTTTCAGTACTTTTGATAAAACACAAGTATTGAGATAGGGCGGTAAGAAAGGAACGTTTTTTGGTGTTCTGGGCTTTAGGATTAACGTAATCAGGGAGTTTTTCCATATATTAGGTAGCGTATGGCAGTTGATAGAGTCGTTGTACAGTCTTGATAGTATGTCCCGTGCCTGAGGTCCAAGATGTTTTAAATGAATAGTGCAAATACTGTCGGGACAACAAGCACGAGTAGAACGAGCAATTTAATAGCCTTTTCAACATCATCGGGGGTGAAGAAGGTGGAACATGGTTCTTGTGGCCGTGCTGTTCAACGAGTGTAGAACGAGAAAAATTTTTATGGCTGATCGATACGTAGTACTTCATAATCTTGTTTGCGAGTTTGCTTGAGGGTTCCGAAGCGTTGCGGGTAACGCCATCAGTTCCGCGGTTCTCCTCATTGATGAGGCTATTGATTTTTCTAAGCGTTTTCCAAAATGTTGCAGAAAAGTTTTTGTGACATAGTCGTCCAACTAGGCGGCTCCATTTAGTCTGTTGTTAGTTAGGATAAGCTCAGTTAATTTGGTATTCAGTGAACGTATGGAGTAGAAGGAGTTATTGGTCTGTGTTCTTATCCTCTTCAGCGTATCTCGTTTCTTGATGAGTGACACAATTTGTGATGATAATCTTGGATTGAACTTCTTGTAAGAGGCAACAGGTATAAATAGTTTATCAACTTTCAGAATAATCGCAGACAGAATCTTGACCGTCTTCTACTGTGCAATTAACCATAGTAAGGTCAAGGAGACTGTTTTCCACATACGTCCTGAAACCTTGCAGTCGGCTTTCAATTAATTTTTGAACTTGTAGAACAAAACGGTGAACAAATTAGGCCTTCTAATTCTCAACACAATTGGGTTATGGTCGCTTGAAACATACAAAATGGCTGACTGAATTTTCAGGGCCACATTCCCGTGATCTAGTCTCATAAGAGCCTCCAGATGCGTTCCATGACTTTCACAAATCCAACGTTACTATGTAAGCCCTCATTCGAATTTTCTCAATTTTCCACATATTTGTCCAAGATATTGACGGTCCCCACGAGGCGCATACATTTTAGAAACATGGCTCGATGTATTGTCTGTCTATACACGTTATCATGATTTTGTATTACCACTCTTCCGTACTCCATACAAACTTTTCAATACGTTCAGTTTCTTCTTCCATTTTAAAATAATGTTTTTTACTTGTGGTGTCAGACAGAGATGCTCATCAAGTGTCATACCAAGTTTTTTGACATCTGTTGAAAGAGATGACGACCTTTATAACTTCAAAGTGATTGTCTTCCTTTCCAATTTTTTTAGAAGTAAAAAGTGACTTAGACGATTCCTCTGAATTCAGCATGAGTCGGTTTTCTATTATCCAACATTAACCGGTTCAGGTTAATTTGTATTCTGTAGTCTTCTAGATGTCCTGATCTCGATTTTTTGTAAAAATGAGTTAGATCTGAGACTGAAGCGCATTAAGGTTAAGAAAGAATAGTTTTAGGCCGAACATAATCATTTTGGGAGAGCTAGGTTATTCTCGAACTCAGGACAATATTGCTCGCTCGCCAATTTGAGAGGGAATAGCCACGCAGCCAGAGAGACCGCTATATTATCATTTGCTTGCTTTTTTCCTTAATAAACTCAAATACTATAAAAAAGAAATTCTGAAAAAGTCAGAATTAAAGAAAGAGGAACTTCAATAATTTTAGAGACCATATGAACGATTATACCAAAAAGGCGTAATTTACATTCTCACTACAGGACAAAATAGAAGAGCAACGAACACTGAATCATATTTCTAATTACGTACTATTTTAAGTCAATAAAAATTGTGTTAAATGAATGGACTATTTTATGTGATACAAAAAAGTAAGAACTTCAGGGTTTTTTGGGCTTAGGATTATATCGATCTTGAAAACCATAAATTGTTTATTCATTTAAGGAGACATTCAACCGAGAGTCATGCATCAGCCTCACTGATTGTCTAAATTTTAAAGAATCAATATCCAAAATTGTTTCAGAAGGTCTCGGTGGACAGTTCACCTTAACCTGTCACCGTTAAACAGCATGAGGTGTTGAAAAACTCAAACCAACATCACTGACTTGTTTTCGTTCTTCATGCATGGAGAATACTAATCGTTGGCCCTCTGTCTATCCAATTTCTTCTAGTCGGGACGTTGTTTAACTGTTGTCGAATTGGTATTTCATATCTCATGGTTTTGATTTTTATGAGGCTCACCGATGCCGATGTTTGTATGAGAATTGATCTGTAAAAAATCCACCCCTCTCTTGCAAGAAAAGCCCTCAAAGATTCAACAGGGACTGACCCAAAGTGATATTATTAAACGTGGTCTAATCTGCTGGTTTCACTTCCATTATCGAACCTAAGACGATATTCCCATTGACAAAAACCACTCTCATGTGTAGGATGTCCAGATGGGAGATTGTTGGAAGCGACGTTGGTTTCCATGAACAATAATAAATAAACTATATTAAAAAACAGATTTTTATTGGATTACTATATACTGGTAATATATATGGGGGATGATTTTAGATATACGTGGATTATCGATTTGCGTAATACACATTCTCCATTTACATGATTCAACCAAATAAATTTGAAGGTTATTTAATCTAGTGCCCTTTATTTCAATAAATTACAAAACAGACCCTAGTGGCATTTACTTCTAAATATAAATTCATGATTACCCAAAGATGTGTGACGTAGAAACCTGATGACCCCTAGTCATAAATGGATATCTCACTACTGAATACACCCAACATAAAGAAAAAAAGTAAGAGCATTCTTTGGTTCTTCCTCTATGATTGGTTAATATAAATTTTCTTAATTGAATAAAGTATGATTCCTGCCTGAGCCGAGCTATATCTAATATGGCTTTCGTAAAAAGTTCAACGATTTGATTAATATTGTTAACTATACCATTTCCCTTTAATATGAGAAAAGTGTCAATCAAAATACCATTTCCCTTTAATATGAGAAAAGTGTCAATCAAAATACCATTTCCAATAATAGAACACTGTTTCACTTTGAATGACGTAATTCTCATTTGAATGACACTGTTCAATTTAGAATAATACTATTCTCATATTGAGTGAGAAATGGTATATAATGTTCAAATTGAAGACATTGTAAAACCCAAATTTGATTCCCTTGATAATCTTTAACTCGTGAAGACCGGACTGATATCTTGGTGATTGGAAAGAAGATCAACTGAAATATCAAAAGATGAAATTATAAAAAAATATGGAGTACAAAGAGTTGAAAGCTATCTAAAAAAACTATCAAGAGTAACTACTTTTCACATGTATCTTCTTAAGTCTCTACAGAAGGTTTTATCCAACTCTACTATTATCCTCTAACAAAATAGGTTCCACAAGAGGAGTTGTGCGATGTGTATCGAGGCACACACTCTCCAGAATTCTCTTGAGAGCAGTTGTTTGAAATTTGGGTATTTCTATTCACTTGCAACTGCCTAAAGTACCACCATTGGAATTTATTGACTATACAAATACTTTGTTAATAGATAGAAACCTAAAAATTTACTTTAAGAATAAATAGAAAGGCGTTAAAATGTTGTTCTGATATTGATGGCTCATTTATCTCTTTTTGAATCTTGAAAAAAAACAAAATGAAGTGATGAGTAAAAAATCATGGAGAGAACTGATCTTTGAAGAACTCAGTTAAATTTAATAATTTTTTAAAATATTTTTATAATATAATAATATTTAAATGAAAATATACAGAATTAATTAAAATGATCAACTTCAAATTCTTATTTCCACTATATTGTTTCATTATTTTATTTCATCTAAAATTCATTTCAAATACGAATCAATCAATCAATCCTTTGATTATTATGAAATCAAATGGAATAATTTTCTAGAAAAATACAGTTAAATTAATTTCAATTTAGACAAATCGTATTCTGGTTTAGAATTTCAGGTTAGAAAGGCTATTTTTAATGAAAATTTAAAACAAATTGACAACCACAATTTACTCGCAAAACAAGGAAATTTTATGTATGAATTAGGAATTAATCAGTTTGCTGACATGGTTATCTCATAAAATAATTTTGTAGACAAGGAGAGAAATATGCAAACCCAGCAAATTCAATTTATATGATAATTATAATTTCTATGGTACAGTAGAAAATGAATTACTTGGTGATTACACTATCATGGAAAGAAATATCCTCGATCCTTTAATTGGGTAAAAAAAACTGTGTAACTGATATAAAATCTCAAGGAACTAAATGTGGGTCATGCTATGCATTTAGTGCAGTTAACGACTGTTTGATATATTTAGTGGCTACGTTGGAGTCACATTTTGCAATCAGACACAATAATCTTATATCAATGAGCGAACAAAATATGATTGATTGTGTGAGTGATCATGGATGCCATGGAAATCAATATATTGTGTATAATTACATTCGAAAAAACGGAGGAATTAATTCTGAAAAACGGTATCCTTATATTGCCAAAGTAATTTCGACGGATAATTATATAGGTTAGAAAATGCAAATATGGCGGTCAACCAGATATTAAATTTAATTTGAGTGGATATAAGGTACTTGAAAATGGTGATGAACAAATGCTTTTGCGTATTCTTGTAGATGTTGGTCCTGTTACTGTTGTTATGTATGGTTCTTTCAGCTTTCGGAATTATTTTATAGGTAAATTTTAATTAACGTTTTAGGAATACTTCATTACAAAAATTGTTTAAATATGAATTATGATCATTCAATTTCTGTTGTGGGTTATGGAATTTCAAAGGGAGAAAAGTATTAACTCTTAAAAAATTCATGGGGAAAACTATGGGGAATCCATGGCTATTTGAAATTGGCCCGAGGAAAGGATAACTGCGGATTTCCTTACTCTCCCATGTACCCTATAGTCGAATAATTTTCTCGTTTAATTTGATTACTTTTGGTTTTGTGGGAATTAATTTAATTTAATGGGAATTAGTTTGTTTAATTTCATTTGTAATAGTTTTTTTTT
>RDEW01000068.1:39620-209899 GCA_011109175.1 Dicyema japonicum
ACTTATATTATGTTGGAACATATCATCAGTCATAGGATTAGTCATTTTATGGGTATCAGACATATTAATCGAAGATGCAAGCTAATTACGAGATATTATTCCCAAATAGCAAGATAATCCTATTAATATATTATTCAGCCTTTGGATTCCACATTTCACTAGGGGTCATCACGCTAATATTATCAATGTAGTCTTAATGGTCCTACTTAGACTCAACAACACCCCCAATTGGCTCGGAAACTCTACCCGTGTACTCATATTCGGAACCACGTCGTTTATTGACTTTATTAATAAATTATAATTTTTGCGCACACCCATGCTTATACCAAAGTTTTGACCACTAACGCTACGTGACTTTAGTAAATTTGTATTATTTTAAAAATTAAAATAAATTATTCAAACATTTTTAATTGTGAAATTTTGTAATTGTTGTGGGATTTTCTGGAGAATGTCCGTAACCGCCGTAGAATCCCTCAACCACGATGGAATAGTTTGGTGTGTCTCGTGGAGTAGGGATGGACTCCATTTGGCCTCTTGTGGAGGGAATAAGGAAACTAAAATATGGGGATTTGGTTTTTATTCTAATTAACATTCAAGCTGATAGTGGATGGCAAGTCCAGGATATTATATGTGGTCATTTTCGAAGCATCAGACGAGTCACGTGGCATCCTGTGATCACTTCGCTAGTTTCAACATGTGGGTTCGACGGAAGTACAATTATTTGGGAGAAGATGTTAACTGGCTTTTGTGAGAAAAATAGCCTGGAAGGGCACGAAAGTGAAGTAAAGGACTCCACGTGGGATTCCTCTGGTAGAAATATTGCCATTTGTGGGAGAGACAAGACCATTTGGATATGGACGAGTTAGTCCTCCATCCCTTTATACATAGTGGACGAAGATATAGAATTTGACTGTATTGGGGTCATTTCTGTCATTCCGCGGACGTAAAGGCAGTGAAGTGGCATCCCAAGCTAAATGTCCCCAAATTATTTAGTTCTAGATCTTAGCCTCCTGTAGCTATGACAACGATATTAGACTTCACCGGAGAGTGGGAGATGACTGGGAGTCGTATCAGACGCTAAGTAATCTTTTTAGTTATTTTAGGTGAGCATGTGTCAACTGTTTGGAGTCTTTCCTTCAATAAGCAAGGATCAATGTTTGTTTCCTGCAGTTCCGACGGAACTGTGAGACTGTGGGAAGAATCTGGGGAGAATCAAGGATCACCACTTTACTCCTACGTTTCGGTTATTATGGGAGATGCTGATTTGCCTATTTACTCGATTGATTGGTCCCACACACTTGATTTGATTGTTTGGGGTGGGTCGATAAGACCATTCATGTATATAAGGTTTGTGGGGACAGTTGGAGAAGGTTTTTTTCGTGGAGGGAGCACATGATTGTGAGATTAACAGTGTGGAGTGGAATCCTCGTGGTGAATTAGTGGCCTCTGCTGGGGATGATGGCCTTATTAAAATATGGGAGTTGAAGTGTATTTCATAGATTTTTATTTACTCTGAATTTTTGTTTTCTTAGGAATTGCTATAACTTTTATATTTTTAGTCGAAGTTCACTATTGGGTTATGATGTGGTCACGTGCTCGTTGAGAAACTGGGTACGTTTAAGGTGCACTATTGAGCGGTTGGCTCTCATGTGCTGTTGCTGGAGAAAACTGAGGCTCACTTGTTGGCAGTGAACAGACCTTACCCCTCTCATTTACTAAGCAACTGCTTTTGCTTATGGGACCGTAGGAACTGAATACATCAATTAATCGTGTCGGGGGACATTAAATTGAGACGAGCCTGGTGGGGTTAATCCATTTTGCTTTTATGAATAAAATGCTACTTTCCGAGGCCACCCAACATTAGTTTTTCCCCTAATCCATCGTCGTCGTAAAGACAAGTCCTTAGTCACTCTTATCACAGCTATACCGCTACCAACCTGCTAGAATTATAAGCTAACCACGTGACTTAACAAATAATCCCTTAGTACTGCAAATATACAAAACTCAATAATAATCATTCAGTCATTTAAAAAGAACTCCAATTCTTTAATCTCCGCCAGTAATTCTAATAATGACACTACCATAACAACCATCTCTATTATCCCCTCTGTCCAAGTTGGGGACGATATCTGTGTGTTGATTTGTCACGTGTGGTAGTAACATCTCTATTTGAGCTTGATACGAGCGCTCCAAGTCCTCCTGTTCTTTCAACCTCCTTTCTAAAACTAGTAAAGTTAAAAAAACTTAGAATTTCAAGCTGGTCGTGAGAAGTCTTCAATTTTACTTTGAAGTCTTCCATGTCCTGAGATGCCTTCTCCTGATCCCAGCTGACTTTCTTCGAATATCAAATAGAAAATACATTTTCTAATTCAGTCTCCAATTGGTGAATAGCAGAGTCTTTCGTTTGGATTTGGTCTTCGTCTAAACTGAGCTCACAAGGGTACAGAAATCCTTTAGTTTTCTGACTTTGTTCTCAAAGAACACCGTGTCAGACTTTAAGCGGGAATATATTTTTGAATTTTCACCCACCAGCATCTCCATTTCGGATTTCAATTTGTTACTTCATAGTCAGGTATATTATACTCGTTATTTAGCAGATCAGCTTGTATCCCCACAGATTGGCTCTTCAAATCTCTTTTGATCTTCGATTCGATTAAATTGGCTTAAAATAAATATATTTATTAATTTAAAAAATTAAATTAATATTTTTTGATGGTAAACAATAAATGAATAAAATTTTTTACAATGTGCAATATTGATCATGTTGCTTTGATGTGTAATCTTTTTAACCATATGCGACAAATTTTGCTTGAAATCATCTAAAACCGCCATTTTATTCTCGAGGTTGCTATAGAATCTAAAATTAAACCAAAACCGACATTTTAATTTTCATAAACGTCTGTTTATTTGTCTTTGCGATTTTACTAGCCTGCAGATTTAGCGAGTTCTTCTGACCTTCCAGGAGACTGGCCTTGTCCAGGATAATCTGATTACAAACACAAATACTCTATTATTGTCCTTTTCCACTTTAATTTGAATTTTTTGACTTGTCGATAAATTTTCCAGGGCAGATAACTTCGAATTCAAATCCCTTAGAGTCTCGTTCTTCCGTTCGATCTTGGCTAACAAGCAATATTAGTTACTTCCAATTTAAGTTTGTTAACCTCTCCCTTATGGTTTATTTCGCTGTTTTTCTGTTTTACCAATAACTCCCACACTTTGCACCTCCACCTGAGGATTAATAATCGAAAACTTTTGCAATCTTTCGTCCTTCCCGAACTTACCGATCCCCAAGTCAATTCTCCCCAATTCTGTCTGCGCCTCCAATTCCATCAGCAACGCCTTTTTCTCTTCTTCCATCAACGACACTTGTCGAGATAGTCTCTGATTTGGTTACTGCTTAATCTACTTTCTCGCTTTCCTTCAATTCGGAGACCAGTTGGGATTTCGGACGGATTTCTTTATTCCTTCTGATTTGCTGGGATAGTACATTGCTTATTTTGTTTATTTGGAAGTTTTGAAATCTTAATCAAAAATTGAAAGTACGATATTTGCTTGAGGCTTTCACTGTGAACTTGTGACACATTGTCTGTAATGTCCGTCAGTTGGGACCTGGTTTTTGTCGCTAATTTTCTTAAAATATCCAATGGCTTATTTTCTTTACTTCTTGCTGATAAAACCGCCTTTTCCTTTGCCATTGCCAACAGCTGCACTCGAAGGGAATTGTTCTCCGCTCTAAGTCTTTTTAATTCCTCTTCCTGTGTGGTTAAAACCGTATAAGTCGACGTTTGAGTTTTGTTTGTCTTTTCGGTTCCATAAAAGGTCGCTGGCTTTAAAAACGACATGTATTTTCTGGTTGCTATGGAAACAATTTGTTAATATAAATTTAAATTTTAACTATATTTTCAGATATTAGTTAGGCCGTCTTAGTAGCCAAGCAGTTTTCACGCACAAAGGTCATCGATATCCGCTCTCATAGCCACGTCATCTCACGTCGGTATCTGGGTTTTTTTCAGTCACGAGGACAACAAAGGTTTTATTAAACGCTCATCAAAAAACTAAGGCATTTATTTTTCGCATTAGTCCACATATTTTGGAATTATAAATAAAAATAGAAAATTTTTATAAATATAATTTTATATTTATTTATGAATTAGCAGACCAACCACCTATTAGCGAGAAAGTATTATAAGCACTATGTCACAGGACGTGACAAAGCATGTGCAACACGTGAAATAAAATGACTAGTTAACTTTATCCAACTCTGGAGATTTTTTGCCTCGTCTCGCAGCCCGTCGAGGTCTTAAATTTAAAAATCATGAGGACCACGTGAATTTTTCCGGGAATCCGTTGAGAAACGCTGCTTTAGACTATTGTGACAAAAATTCTTCATTTTCATCCCTTCAAGTTGTGAAATAGATACGCTTCGCTTGGAATATAAATTGAGGACTGCATTTACCAATGGCTTCGATGATTTGAAAGAGAATAAGAAAGCTCTAAAGCCGTTTCTGAAGACATGGAAAGACCCAACCCACCAAAGCCGATGGGAAATGTTGCCTGAAGCCAACATAACTAACTGAACGCGCGACCTCATTTTTGTTCAGTGTTATTCCCTCGTGCCCGCGCATGAACGTATAGGACGGCTGAATGATTTTTCGGGGCCGCAATCCCGTAATCTGGAGTCTAATTTCTTAAGGACCTCCAGAGGCGTCGGTTCGGTGATCTCCACAAAACCAGCTCTGTTACTCTGAGCACTTTTTTGCATATCCTTGATCTTCCATAACATTTGTCCATATCAAGTATCATACCCAAGATCTTTTGACATGTGTTGAAAGGGATACCGACCTTGTTTAAATTCAAGGTGACAGTCTTCCTTCCCAATCTTTTGTCAGAGGTAAAGAAGAGACGTAGACGACTTCTGCATTTACCATGAGCCGGTTTTCCATTTTCCAGGCATTAAGCCGGTGCAGGTTAATTTGTTTTCTCCCTGTGGCCTCTGGATGTCCCGATCTCGCGAAGCCAAAACTTTCGTCTTCAAAAGAGTAGAACATTAGAGTCGGGAGATCGGCCAGAAAGAGATTAAAAAGAGCAGGGAATAAAGGAGAGGGACTCCGTTGGAGAAGAGATGTGAGATTGATTTCAGTCCGAGGCATACACGTCCTCTTAGTCCACTTAGGAAGTTGGTGATCCAATGCTTGAGCTACCCTGGGATCTCTGATTGAAACAATTTTCTCGATAGTATTTTCCTCGAGACTGAGTCTAAGTAGAGGACTGTTTTTAAGTGTCTCGGCTTGTTTTAAAATCCGACTCAGGTGAAGTTGGTTAATGTACGTATGTAGACGTGGATCTCTCATTTTTGAAACCGTGTTGAAAAGGCCTCTTTGATAAAAATTTTTTTTCTCCTATGCACAAGCTTCTTTAGGATTTTAGAAATGGAACATAGTAGTGACACCGATCTAAAATACGCTAGATCGTCTCTCGGTCATCCAGGTTTCAATATTGGCTGTATTAGTGCCTGTTTCCATAACAACGGTATCACATTTTGGTTAATCGAATAATTGAAAATCGACATTAGGAAAGTAGCTCCCCGTCTCCAAGATTTTTCAATAGAATAACCTGAATGTTGTCTGATCCGTGAGAGTATGTTGTTTTGTGAAATGTAGTGTATCCCTCACATCTCTCTCAAGAAAAAAAGCGGTTCTGACACTTTCTTCAGTTTTGCTGCGTGATAATATGTGATAATATGTCGCGCGCACTGTGAGCAACCATGCACAACGCGCAACAAATCATGTGTCAATCAATGTCATGTATCAAAATCTCGTCGTTCAATAGTAGATTCGATACTAAAATAGCACTTTCATGAAAATATTGTTAAATCTAAGGATACCTGGACACAGAGGTTATATAAAATGTTATGAGGAATATGAAATAATCGAACACATTACTAAAGACTAAGCATTTACAAGTACTAACAGGTATAATAAATTTCGTCTTTTAAAAAAATCCAGAAACTTTATAATAACAACAAAATGTATCTTAAAGATCCGAATGGAAATCACAAGCTTGTCATTTGTATGGACAATGACAATGAGATGGAATTTTTAACCTCAGCACTCCACAACCAGGCTCATCTTGAAATGAATAAAATGGAGGATCTCTGCAATAAGTATTGCTTCCACGTCAAAAGAAGCGTGATACGGGCCGTAATTAATTCCTGTGAATCTGTAAGTTTTCTACTCCTTTAAAAGTTTGTTTTTTGGTAATATTTTAAAATTTTTTTAAAGACAATTATTCAAAAAAAAACAAATGTTGTTGAGGAAGCCGGCTGCGTGGATCGCGAACGAGTTTTCTTGGAGTATGGCTACTCCAATTTTTTGTCTCAGCCAGAACCCTTCTCGTTGATTCCTTTTCTTTCTGGCAACCATTCCTCCGAGTTCGCGCAAGAACTCAGCCGTCATTGGACCAACGGCTCCTGATGACTCTACCTCAACAGGAGCAATCGGTACCGGTCTCCGAGGCAAGAATATTTCTTGATTTGTATAAACCGATTTGAAAAGATTCGTGCTTGAATATGTGTCAACACAAGTTGCGTCCCAGACAAAGATCTTCCGGATGTGTAAGGGAAAAGGGTCATCCAGTCAGATCTCTTTTATCTCCTCGATCGAGACACACTGGTTCAAGGTGTGATGAGAAAAGAAAATCTGGTTTTGAAGAAAGATGCTTAAAATCATATATTTAATTTAAGTTTCAATGGAATTAAAAATCATATTCTATGAATATGTCGCCCTTGTATGATTTTATAATCTGATAATGGTGCAGAATTTAAAAATTTGATATTAGGGCACTTACTAATGAATGTAGTATTAAACAAATTCACGGAATACCAAACAATCCTCTTTTTTAAGGTATTCAGTTGTTTGTATATATTTTTAAGGTATCATTGAACGATTCAATCAAACCATCACACAGATTCTGTCAAAAATGATGCTGAAAAATCTTGGATTCAAATGTTACCTAGTGCCACTTATATGTATACATAACTGTACATTCGTTGAGCGTAAGAACTACCTTTTGAGATGTAATAGAGGCATTCCTGGTTTTAACATTGTTACACTAAATGATGGTTGGTATTATTTTTTAAATAATTTTGACATAGATTTGGAGAATGATTTTTGCGAAGAGACTGTAAACACTGTCGTTTTGTATGATGAGTTTGTTAGACGTGTTACAAAATGATTTTAAGAAATGGGTTACAAAAAATGATTTTAAAATTAAAAAACTTTCAACTTAAGTTCATTAAACCAAATTTGAATTCACCTTATTTTAAGAGGATGAACAAAAAGATAAATGTTCATCATGGTAAATACACGTTTTCTATACGAGATCAAGTTTTTATAATATAATAAATGTAGGTTCGAGTTTTAAAAGATCATGGAACTACTCCTTCTTTAAGGCTGAATAAATTTGAGAGTCCATACAGTGAGAATGTAGAAGTTTTAAGTTTATTATCAAACAATTTCTAGAGCAGTGGTTTTCAACCTTTTTTGGTCGCGGACCTCTTGTGAGTGAAATTCTTGGACCCCCAACATTCTTTTGCAAGTTTTTTGTCAAAAAATTATTACTTTTCTAAAAACACAATTTGTTATTAAAAAAGGAAATAAAATTAATGAGAATAGTGAACGTCAATGCTTGTAAACATAAAAATATTTAATTTAGCATATTTAAAATTATTTAAAATGAATAAATTACACGCCTTACAATAGTTAGCATGGCACAAATCGAAACGCCTATCATTTTTTTAAAAGAAGGAAATCATGGAAATTTTTTAATAAACATTACACAACGTGATGTATCTCTTTATTTCAAATGTTTCTTTTGTTTGCATAAACAAACTTTTGAAAAATTCTGAAGGAATACTTAGTATTCAAGATGATCAAGAAAAGAAGAAAATGTACTTGTCAAGTCTCAACCATTCGACGGAGATCTATTTGAATGGGTCGTTAAAGATCTATTTGAATGGGTCGATTCACCATCAACGAATATTTTTTAAAGTCCATGTCTCTAAAAATAGCGAAAGTTTGCAATATTCAAGCATCAAATGGATGGCTTTTTGAGAAAACTAAAACAGCATGACGAATTTGAAGAGGAAGAGAAAGATAAAAAATTCATGTTCTTACACTATATGAAGTTAATGAATATACCAATGCGCTCGAATTATGGTTTCTCGAGAATGATTGTGAAAGAAGAGAAAAAAGTTTACGAAATACAAAAAAAATTTAGAAATTATCTTTCATTCACAAAAAAATAAAAGAAAAAGCATCTAATTTATCTTTGTAATTAATTTATTATTGTTGATTGTTATTTTGATTCCTTGTTCTATTTTTTTGTTCACTATTGAAGATTAGTGAACATCGTGTTTTTACGTGGACATTTTGTTCACAGAGAGGGTTGACTGTAATTAAAATACAAAAAATAAATAGCAATTTTTATATCGAGCTTTAAAAATCAATAGATTGCGATCGACAAAAACCCGCCGACCGGTTGGCCACCCCTGTCTTAGGTCGTCCAGGTAGTCCGCTGAATTTATTCTCATACCAACCGCCTATACGCCTTCATTCAAAATAGTTCGAAGTGTTGTTATTGATCTTTCACGGAACCTGTATGTGCGTGGTAGTTATCCATTGCGATATTTGCGGGGACCTGGTCATTTAGACATAACACGTGGCCAAAGAGGCTCCATCTTGATTTGAAAGTATCATCTGACAGCACGTCGATTTTCATTTTCATAAAGATTTGCATTAGAGATCTTCATAGGCCAGTTGATCTTGATTACCGATTTGAGCTGAGCTCTGTGGAAAGAGTCAGGACGGTCCATTTCCTGTTTAGGGATTCTTTAACTCCCATAGTTGTAGGTTAGTACCGGGATAACAAAATCTTTGTATATTCTAAGTCTGGTGTTTAATCCTATCCTCTTCTTGTGGCCCCATATTGACGAAATGTTTTTTCAGTGCACTCATAGCAAGGATCTTCACGAATAACATCTTCAGAGTCTCCTAGAAGCGAGCCCACCTTCTTGGTTTACTAGTTATGGAAGTTTTGGAGGCACTCAGGGTACACGTAATGCACTACCCCTATCCTAAGAAGGACTCTTCTGACGACTGCCTCTTCTTCTTAAACTTCCTCAGCTGAATGGGTTTCTAATAATTATTGTCGGTGACAGTGAACTTAATCCGGTCCCCCACTCTTTTGCATATAAAGATCAACGGAATCAAAAGCAAAATACTTGAACTACGGTCTTTCGTAAAAGAAAAGAACATTGACCTGATTTACTTCAAGAAATCAGACTTACTCCATCGTCACCTACCCGCATTTTTCATGATACCATTGGACTTTCAACATTACAAACATCTACGTCCCCCTCCATCTTCTCGCCCAAAAGGATTCTCACTAAACCTATCCAAGCTAAGCAACCTCGGAGACTTGATGCTGTGTGGAGATTTCAATGCTAAACATCATGCCTGGTTAAGTCACAGCCAGCAGATTCAAGAGGATTGTCCTTCATAAACCAGCTCAAATCTCTGACGATCCTCAAAACTCCAGGAAGCACACTAGAACTACTTACAAGGAAAACGAATTATCAACGTCCCCGGAAATTACCTTCTGCTCTCAAACCTGGCACTGGACACATCTTAGACGGTGCATTGTGGATTATCTTCCGACCACAGTCCCATCATTATTCGCATAAAAAAAGTTCTTTACCGCAAGAAAAAAGACTGTTTCATTTTTCAACTAAAAAAACCAAATTGAAATGACTTTTCAAAATACATCCATCAAGCTCTACTAGACTTTGACGTGGTGATATTCCTCATTAGATTATCTATAGACTTTTTGAACAACATTCTCAACATTCTCATTCATTCCTCGTGGAATGATTGTTCATTTAAATTCCACAATGAAAAACTCTATCAGAACACTAAATCGTTAAAGAAAGTACCACCTAAAAATACACGTACCTTCCTTTCCTGGACAGAAAAATCAAACAAAATCTCTCAATGACGAAATATCAAAAAAAATAAAAGAGCCGAAGCAAATAAATGGGGCAAACCAGTATCGCCCTTCCCATTTCAGAAATCAACTCAGACGGTCTGGAGAATAATCAAACAATTTGGAAATTCCAAAAAAATTTCAACACAAGACAACAGACGGATCAGCACAGTCTTAACAAACTTATGAAATATTACGCCAGCATAATCCACAAAACTTTCAGGAAAATGGATGGGCCTTCTTTATCTTCAATGAGACCTAATAGATCCCAGTCGATTAACATTATCTCACACTCAGATATCAGTGAGGGTTTGAAGAGGATGACTTCTTCCCTCTCATGTGGTCCTGATTCTATCCCTGGTAACTTACAAAAATACCGTGGACCTATTGCGATTGATGCAATCAGTGATCATCAACTATTCACTAAACATGAATACAATTCAAAATATCTGGAAATTGTCCTATATACGCCCAATCCTTAAGTTTGGAAAGCCTAAAGGACAATCATTTCGACCTGTCTTTTTTCTATGCAACTTATCAAAATTATTGGAAAAGCTATTTCTTAATCTTTTCATCCTCACAACATGGATTCAGAAGGGGTTATTTAACCTCTACCACCTCACTACCCTCCATTAATCCTTGAACGCTTAAACACAAATCCTCGCCACCACAAACGGTATGTACTCATCTTCCCAAAATGCTTGGATGACAAAAGATATTTTTAATATATGATTACGTCGAATTAATGAAAAATGAAAACTCAAAAAATCGAAATTTTTATTCTCCTCTCACCTAATTCTTATGACATAATGAAATAAAATCTCAAAATTATTGAGTTAATATGCTTTATCGGCGGATACACCGAGAAATTAACAACTAATTATGTGCATCCACTATCCACTGTCACAGAAAGAGTCCTTCCAACATCAAAGTCATCCAGACCCAGCATAAAAGGCAAAAAACGTCCATTCTTTACAGTTGTGGGAAATCAAATGATCTTTTTTTCATGCCAACCTGGCACTAAACGCCACCTGAGCCACTCTAGTAGAAAGGGGGAGAAGAGGGACAGACGAAATAAACAAAGTCTTAATCAAGTATCCGAAAAACCAAGAAATACTCAGCTTTTGGAGACACCGCTCTCTAAATTCTGTAGTGGTTGGGACTTTGGATAAGGGAGCTTATATCGAGGTCAGCAGTATGTGAAAATACGTGGGCCGACACGCTCTTTGCTCAGAACTTTGAGTTTCAGTTTTCTCTAGAGTCCGTCGTCTCCTCCGTGTTCAGGAAAAGAAGGAAGACAAGGGTTCCATCCATCATGAAACAAAGTAGACATTCCACTACCTCACCACCTCGGCCAAATGACCTCTAACTGACCAATAAAGAAAATGTAATAATCATATTGAAACCAAAACTTAAGCAAGTAACTTTCTTGTTTTTTTCTATGGGGACTTGAAGAATACACAATAAGCGGTGTTTTCGTTTCGATCTTTTATTTTCACCCTAACACTGACTACGGTAGTCTAAAATAGTCAAATGTGTACTGCCTTTGGTGACGGCTTGGTATATTTTTCATTAAATTTGAAAAAAAAGGCCTTTCCTGAGACTAGCGTACACGTTCGACACTGAACCTTTCTTTTTTCGCGGATAATTCTCGTACGATTCATTAAAAAATACGTCCAGTATTCCCTTCAACGAAGTGGTATTCCGATCTAACAAGTATCACTAAAATACCAGGATAGAACGCAAATCTCCCAAATATATGAACTATTGAATTATTGGGAATAATTCCAAGTTCTCTTGTAATTGTTTTATTACTACCCCCTATATATGATTTATATTTACCAACCACAATTCTCAGTGTTCGGTTTTTTGGAATGGACGGTAACAAATAAAATACACATTATTCCGGCATACATTTTAACTGACATTTTATTGTTTTTTTGAATTATCTTTGGTTCGCCAACAAAAAATTATGAAATTGTGATAATAATTATTATTAATATATTAACAATATATGTCGGCTCCATTTGACGGACCGTAATTCACATTTATTTAGAACCTCGAGATCACTGAGAAAGAAAGACAGAAAAAACGTCAGACAGTTAGGTAATCCCAGTTTCTGCGATCAAACAAGCCATTCAACGTCTGTGGTCTCCCATTGCTCCCATTACCGTACGAAAAAGCGTTCTCTCGTCCCTCCAGAGGAATCCGATTGGGGAGGGGAACTTCCTAACCAATCGACTTTCTTTTTACCTTGGATAAGGACAGGCTAGGCGTGTTTCCGTCCTCCTTACAGACCCGAAGGAATCAGGCTCCGCGACTACGGGTCGCAGCTTCCCTGAGTGGGGGATTAACCGTTAGGGCCCATCATAAATATATTTTTCCGTATATTGAATTGATTTTGTGGAGCTTTGTCTCTGATAACGCGAATCTCCATGCAACAGAGGCATACTCCACAACCGAA
Organism: Dicyema japonicum; assembly: GCA_011109175.1. Classification (NCBI taxonomy): domain Eukaryota; kingdom Metazoa; phylum Dicyemida; class Rhombozoa; family Dicyemidae; genus Dicyema; species Dicyema japonicum. Next base: position 52,129 of record RDEW01000068.1, read on the forward strand.
TGATGTCGACGTAAACCTCCAATTACGCCAATAATGACGACGAAAGATCTCGTGACAGATATTTAGTCGATCTTATTGACTTGCGTAGGTATTTTCACATAAACAGCGAATACTCATGGGTATTAATTAAGTAATTAAATATGTTATCCAAATTAAGTCGTGTCCGACCCTTGGAGATTTTATGAACCAATTTTCTCCACTCTCCCCGATCCGTCGCAATTTGGAGTAGCCTTGATATAAGCATTCCCGTGACGTCTTCTACCTAGGATAGCCACCGAGTCCTCGGTCGACCAGGTCTTCTCTTCCCAGTATTATTGCTAGCATAATGGTTCTTTCCAAGGAGTCAGAGCGGACAACATGCCCAAAGAACGCCAATCTGTGTTTTACGATTCTTCCTTCTAGCGAAATGTTCCTAACGTTCAAAAGCATCAATTTTTCGTCTATCCGTCTTTTTTAGTATCCATGATTCTGCGCCGTATAGAAAAACCAGGAACACGATTGCAACAACCAGTCTGTATTTGGTCCTTAAGCAAATATCCTATGAAATTTCTTCATTGTTCGAAAGAATTTTCCAAATAATATTCCTCCATCATACGATTTGCTAGCAAGTCCAAATCAATCCTCAAAATGTGACAAAACAGTCTCCATCTCGATCGTCGGATTTCCATCGATGTTGGTTCTGTGTTACATAATTTGTATAATTTGTGTCATTGATCTTCATTGTATACAGCATGTTGAGTGCCTTCCGGAGCATGATGCGGTGAAAGCTTTCAATACTCTCCATAGCCATTTTGACAAGCCCCGTGTCCCGCAGTTATAAATTAGGATGGGCACGACAAAGCATTTGTATATCTTTAGCTTTATTTTTATTAGCTTTCTGAAAGCACCAGAGGCGAGGATTTTCCTGCGGGCTACATCTTCCACATCCCCCAAGAGCGATCCGACCTTCTTATGCCTTCTCCACGTTTCGTTGGATGTCCTCTATTAGCGACTGAATGAAGTAAACCTCGTTTTGTCGGTGTTTATTTTCAGCAACTATTTTTTGAATATATGTGGTAGATACTCGTTTACGTAATCGAGAAATTCAGCATCGTCAGACACCAAGTCTAGATCACCCGCGTAAATCAACTCATAGTATTGGCCTTCGATAGACGATCTGAGTCTCTTAACGCAGCCTAAAGCTAAATAATGAAAAAAATAGGGGACAGACTCTCCTTGTGGAACTCCCAGAGTGATTTCAAAAAAGTCAGAGGTATACAGTCCGACCCCGAATTGGGGCACCAAGTGCCGCAAAAACAGGGGTTTAATAAAACAGAGATTTTAAACATCAAAAATCAATTTTAGAAAAATATTCAGTTAATTTATCCCCAGTTATCTTTTTACTTCTTACAAAATTAAATCAAAAATCGTAAAATTCTTTGAGCATTTCAGGAGATATGTAAAAAATTTTCTTCTCTAACTGATCAAGAGAATCTTGCGTTTCTCTTAGAATTGTTTCCATGTTATCGTTTTCTAAACCTTCGTTTCATGTCGCTTTTCAATCAATGGCTCAAGTTTTTCCCCATGGAATTGCAACGAAGAAGTACAGTGACTCTCTTTTCCCTGTTTAAATCCAAAAGTATCGTCATTTATTCCGACAAAAGACTTTCTTGGAGTCCTTTTTATATAAAGAGCAGTTTCATCACAATTAAAAACATTTTGTCTTCCATATTGAATAATTTTCTCGTCAAGAATTTTAAAAAACTCATTGATGTAAGTAATTCACATGAATTTTTTTCTCCACAAATTGATTTGAATTTAAGTTCATGTCGCTTTTTAAATCTGTCAAGCCAGCCGTGTGAAGCTTTGAAAGTATCAAATCCAATTTTTGAAGCCGTATATAAGGCAATTTTCTTTATGAAAGGACCTTATATTGATCATCGAATTTAGATTTCTCACAATAAGGCATAAGATCCTCATCCTTGTTCAAGAAAAGGTACAATTGTTTTTTTTATTCACGAAATCATGCCTTTACTAGTTTTGAATTTTTTATTATCTGTAACCATTCACAACAAAAAATGTAAATAAACGTGTAAATTAAAATTATATATTTATTAATAAAATATAATTTTATTTACTTATAATTTCATTCCCCACAATTTTATAGCGCCCCAAAATTTCCATATTTTTTATCGATTTTCCATTTTACTCTGCCAAAATGTTGGCCAAAAAAATGCCCCAAAATGCGGGGGTGCCCCACCCCTGGGGTCTGCCCCAATTCGGGGTCGGACTGTACTTTCTCAATTTGACTGCTAAATGAGTATCTTCTAAGAGCATGGAGATCATTCTAACATCATCCGCGTTGAGAAAGGCTTTCAAGATATGTCGATCCCAAGAACTTCTATACATTTCTTCTATTTTTGGCATAAAGCTCCAGACCAAAGCTCCAGACCAGCGGTAGACCTTCCTTTTCTGAATCCACTTTGTCCAGGTGATATGAATTTGTTGACTATTTTTGATTGGATGTAATACGATAATAGTAAGTTTTTTCCGTAAGGTCGACAATAAAATAATTGGTTTTAGGATAAAAATCAAAAATATTTCAAAATAATTAATTTTTTAATCCAATATACTTTTAAAAAAATTAAAGATAATTTAAGTAGTTAAAAGTCAATTTCCCCCTTAAGTCCCATTTGAAGGGATTTGGACTGCCATTAAAGATGAATCTTCTCAACGGCTGATGAGATGTCAAGAGTCCAGCACTACAAAAACTTGCCCCAATGTACCAAAACTTATAAAAGAACCAAGAGTTGAGGCTACTCCTAGAAAACACATTGGACAAAAAACTGCCCGATTAATAAAGTCGAAGCGGGCGTCTCTCTAGAACATAATAAAAAAACTCAAAAGGAAATACGACATAAAATTGTGGGAAACAAAAAATGCTAAACTAGAAAAATAGAAAAACCCTACCAGAACATACAATGCAATGCGGATGATAAATCGCAAGAAGTTAGTACAAAAAATAAAACTTCTGAACGCTAATGGAAAAATTCTAATAAACCCCTCGACCAATTAGAAAACAGCGGCTTCTTTGAAAATCTAAATGCTCTTGGAGAAACATGGACACTCCCACACAATTAGAAAAATCAATTACCTTTGAGGAAGTCGTAAGGGTAATGGACAAAATGAAAAATGGTCGTTCCCTTGGACCAAAATAGTATCAACTCAGAGTTCCTAAATATGGACCCCTGTGCTAATTGATAAAATTACAACACTTCTATTCTATGTTTGCCAAAAAGAGATACCTATCGCTTGGCTCTGTTCTACTGATCCCAATCCAGAAACCGAAAAAGCCAGATCGTCCAGTGGAAACCTACGCCCGATAATCTTGCTCAATATTCTACGTAAAGTCTTGCCATTTGTTACACTGATCCGTGTCAAAGATCAGTGGATGACTGAGACGACTATCCCCTGAAAAATACCATCCTTCGCATCCGTAGACGAGAGAGGGCAGTATAATTCTTTCAAAAATAAAGATAAACGACTCCTTCAAATTGAGTTTTCGTAGACACAGAAGTGCTTGGTAAGCCTTTTTCGTATCATTTTGACACCTTCAACATAATCTCCTCTACATCCAAAAAAAACACCCAAATAACGCAAATGATCGACATTTCTGACACCATTCAATGTGTACTCCTGTTGAAAAAAACTTGCTATAATGTAAAATTCTCATGGCTTTTGACTTTTCCATTGAGAGACTTAAGCCACGGGACTTAGAATTTCCTCCAAAAATCCACGTAATCTTCTCTCCACACTACCGGGTTTTTCGAGATGTCTGATATCAGTACGTCGTCCGCGTAAATAATCACATTAGTAATAGAATTCCTGGGAGCAGGAAAATCTATCATAAATATATTAAATTACAGAGGACTCAAGACTGAGCCTTGTGGCACTCCCCTATTCATAACAATCTCTTCAGAAATAAATCCTTCACATCTCACAAATGATTTTCTCCCTGTCAGAAGATTTCTTAATCAATCAAGTAAAGGATTTGGGATTCCAGCTGCGACTAGTTGATAAAACAGAGCGTCATGCCAGACACTATCGAAGGCTTTCGATATATCCAGACAGACGACACTCAGCTGATATTTGAAATTCCTGGCCTTTTCACTCTTAAGTGCGTCGAGATCTACTACTGAATACAATGGAAGGATTTCTGGACTCTGACTCTGTGGAAATAAGATTTCTTCTATCAAACACTAAGAGTTCGAAATGGCAAAACTACATTAAGAGAATTCCTATATAATGTTGGTACTCCTAAAAGGGATTCCCTCTCACTTTTGCTGTGTCATATACAGTGAAGTCCCTTATTTGACCAGCCCTTAATTTAATTATTATTTATTAACCCCGGATACACAGAGAAAGAAGTTAAAGTAAACAGCTAATTAAGTGTATCCAGTTTCCACTTCTACAAAACAGAGTCCATCCGAAGAGCAAATGATTCTTTTTCGTGCCGATCTGGCACTGGGCGTCACCTAGAAAAATGGATCACATGACACCACTAATAGGAAGAGAGAGGAGGAACAGACAAGCAAGCAGAAAACTTCAACCAATTAACTACGCAGCACCACATGGCGCCACGCGGCTATATCCCGAGTTATTAATGATATCAGCCTTAAATTGACCAATTCTCAAATTGGCCACACATTATTAAAAAACATAAAATTTATTTTTACTAATGTTTTTCAATTATTTTATTAAAAAAATAAAAATTTCAAACTAAAAATTTTACCATGTGTTCGAAACCTTCTCGTTGCAATTATACAAGGCTTAATTGCTTGGTTTAATAGACAAGATTTACTTTGTTTTTTTATAGACAAGAATGACTGCTGGTGATCACCGTGTTTTATTGAAAGCGCTGAAGAATGTTTACTGTGAATTTCCTTATCGCTCTTCGTTATGAAGTGCGGTCAGTGACTTTCTCCATGTTATGACGACGGTATCAGTTTAACGCTTACATGCGAGGCGACGTCATTTTTCCTTGCTACAGTCTTCTGTTTCGATTTCTTGTGTGTATTAATTTCCTCTTTTTGATCAGGCAAATGAAGCGAATTAACCCAATGGGCCTGAAAATCTCCGCAAGAAAAGCTCTGAGAAGCAGAAGATAATGAGAGGCTGTTTAGACTTGTTAGTGAAGAACCAACGCGTGGAAAACAATCAATCGGATGCTGACAATGATGAAGCCGTGGCTGTCATCCAAGAGAGCATCAGAAATCCTGTAGACACAGAACTCTAACTGATTGTAATAATCAGGATGCAAGTTCGTCGCAAAAATGGAATCCAGATGACGCTGATGACTTTAATACCCTCAACGATGAATCAGAAGGTAACAACAACATTAAAGTTTATTGTATTATTTTATGGGAGTTAAAATAAAATAATCAATCTTATTGGTGGTTAAAAATAAAATTATTTCCAAAGTAAAGAAAGCCAGATAAATCAGTCTGATGTTAGATTTCACTCAAAGTGTATCTCATGAATATCAAATCGTGGAGATTTTGAGATACATCCACGTCAGTGAAAGTTATGTAAAATTAGAGTTTTTTATTTCTTTCAAGTTTCTGAGAAAAACTTAGTGAAGAGGGTGAGCTTAATGATAGTTGAATTGACTTATATGATTGTCGAGGACAAGCATACGATATCGCCTTGTGTTATTAGTGGTGTTCGCCAGCCCAGTTTATCAATTGTAGAAACCAAAGCTTTCTGAAAGCTTATGCCTCATTCGTAGGCTCGCTGACATGTTTTCATTTTTGGTAAAGCTAAACTCGTTCGATGTTAAAAACAAGGAAAATTTGAAAAACCTTGTAACGACACCATTTTGAGACTGACGTGAGCACATCCTCTCTTTACGGAAAAATCGTCGATTGTCTTACACTTTTCCGAAATGGAACAAGAAAATTTTTCAAAAAATGCAAAGGATTTTTCTTGTTTCTATAGTTGAGCTTGTTAGAATGTTTTTCAATCCTCCAATATTCTGAAAGCAGTGTTCATAAAATATTTCACTTTCTCTAAGACAGTTCTCGAAGAACTAATCGTTTTGATGAATCTATAGAAGTTAAGGGTTCATCTCTGGATCCAAACCCCCATCTGCTGTCGACCTCCCAGTTCAAAATCAACTTTGTTTTTGGACAGGAAAACATGGTTTTTCCAATCTAACTAGCTCATTGAATATTTTTTTGTGATGGTCATATCGGTTGGTTCATGTTTTAATAATTCTGCAGATATCCCGCCGGGGTCTGATAATTTTTATGAATTATGCTGTAATGAAGTTCCCCCAATGTTATTTGGGTTTTAAACCACCAGAATAACCTTTGATTGCATATCTCAGATTCACTCACGTTTAGTGGTCCTTTGAAGAGTTGTGACACAACAAAGGAAAGTAATGAGGGTATTAATTTGAGGCTTCTCACCACAAGTCCTATCATAGCTTGGACTCTCCTCTGCGCCCCAAAACTCCCCCCTGCGACATACGAGTCAATGATGGCATCCCTTTTTAGGAAGTTTACCATTTTTTCTCTGCCGCGTCTCTGATCGACATTACTAACAATTTTTCATCTTCATCTAACTGCTCGAGGAGCCTTTTGCGTAGGGCAATCTAGATCCTTGCTCTCCTTGATTTTTCAAGAGGCAAGATAAAACGCTCCTTGTATGCAGTTAGTACCATCCTCTGGTCCATGGAGGAACTATGGAATGATCTCATGTAAAAAATAAAAACATGTCCGTTTTGAGTCTTAATTTCTTAATACACGAGATCGGAGGTTTGCTTTCTTCCTTCGGAGTTTAAAGTCACATTATGTACTCCCAGTTTTCTCGAAAGCTGTTCCGAGATTTCACAGTATCGGTTCCACATAGGGAGCTTTGCTGATGTCCTTTCGATTTACTTTGACAACTTTAATCCTTTGTGACCGCACCAGTCTTTGATCTCTTCCATATATAAATTGAGTTTGTCTCTGAAATCAAACTCAATCTCGACAATTCAGACAGTAGCACATTGTCTGCGTATATAAGAGATCTCGTACTTAGTGACTTCGGAGACGGGAAACCGGCCATTGAAGCATAAAATAATAGAAGTCACAAAATTGATCTCTGTGGGACTCCTCTTTTCAACAATATCATATTTGAAAAATTGCGTCCGCATCTAACATAGGCGTTGACCGATTATGGCTCTGTGGTTAACACTGTCAAATGCTTTTGAGATGTTGAGACATATGACGTTCAAGAAACATCTGGATTCTCTGGTTTGGCATAATTCGGAGTTGTGATGAAATAGGCAATCAAGAATTCTTTCTGAAATAGTCTTACAGGTTTGAAAGCCTCCAAAAGACAACTTTTTCCATTATTTTTGAAATATCAAGATACGCTTTCAAGTGATCCCCGGTATATAGCTGATTCCTTCTTTGGTTTTTCTGTCTTTTCAACCATCCTTACAATCGTTTTCTTCACTCTTGTCCAACATGACCAATCCTAATATTTGTATTGAACATGTCCTTGAGAATTTCTGAGCCTTCTTTTAACATCTTGGCTTTGATAAAATCAATGCCCGGAGCTTTATTCGCTCAAATAGCAAGCAGCGCTCAGTGGGATCTCCTATTCGTGTAGAAATCTGATTCACTAGAAAACTCAGGAATTGTTAAAAAAGCACATTTACATATTAATTTTTAGAGAAAACACTCAACATTCAATCAATTTAGGGTGCACGTCGTAAGAAAATTTGCTCAATGATGAGCTCATCTTGCTTATTTTTTCCCTCTTTACGGTAAACGACACAACACAATCCAGTTCGTTCTAATCTTAATTATCTCCAAGGTTTTGATAACAGCAGATTCAAAAATTATCACAATCGATTAAGTGATTTTGTCAATAATCATAATTTACCAGCCGAATAACTAGAACTTCAAATATTAATTAATTTAATTTGGGATGCTTGAATGACCAGGTTGTCGGCAATGGCTATCAGATACGCTTTCAAGACATCCAATTTAGCGTTAATCCTTAGAGATCATTGAGTCGAGCCGACAGACTAGGTCGTCCTCTTTTGAGCCAATGATTCCTGACGTCTCAACACTAAAAGGGACAAACAAATGGTTCTCCGAAATGCTTTGGTATTTCCTTCTCTAGTGATCTTCGGCTTGCTTAGAGGCCTTGGCAAACGAAGAAGCAGTAAATTTTCCTGAGAGTAGGTGTCAGCACACATAGCGTCTCACACAAGATTTTGGTTTTAGCAAAAAGTAAGGTCGTCATCCGACCCCGTTAGAGACCAATGGGATTCAAAAATTTTATGGACTTAGCCGCGTGGCGCCATGTGGTGCTGGTTAAAGTTTTCTGCTTGCTTGTCTGCTCCTCCTCTCTCTTCCAAATAGAGTAGCGTCATGTGATCCACCTCTCTAGGTGGCGCCCAGTGCCAGGCCGGCACGAAAAAGGATCATTTGCTCTCCCTCACTCCACTGGAGGGGTTTCCACAACTGCATGTAATGGACGTCTTGCCTTTTATGCCGATTCTGGATGGACTCTGTAGAAGTGGAAACTAAATACACTTAATTAGTTGGTTACTTTAACTTCTTTCTCGGTGTATCCGGGGTTATTAAAAAAATGTTAAAAGACAATAGTGTCAAACAGAGTAAATCACATTTTTAACTTCATGTTGAGACAGTAATGCCTAGGAAACGGTCCGCACTCAATATTAAAGACAGGGGATGATAACCATAGGGATTTTTAAAAAAATTACCACAGATTCCTGCTTCGTCAGATTTATGGTAGTCATCAACGTTAACTTCCCATCAATTGAATTCTTTAGTGTCGACTCACTGGAATCCATTTTCATTGATGCTTGGAACCCTTAAAATCAGTATTTCCCCATTTTTCTAGACTCCCAAAGTAATGCTAGTAAATATACATAATAATTTGATAAACAGAATACCCACTCACAAAGGATACGGACAACTGCCTGAGGGAATTACAATCTTTCCGTTTGAGGAGGGATGACTAGTGCTAGACGTCATCTGTATCGTCTCTATCTCATATTGGCATTATCGGGAGCTTGGTAAATGCATTATCTGCCGCAGAAAAGGCGGATAACTATAAAAAGAATAAATACACAGAACTTCTCGACCAGTCCACGTTCCGCTGCTACCGAGGGAAATGGAGGTATAATGTCTTTTTTCGAAAGACTGGGACTTCTGTGTACATTCAGAAGGCATAGCGAGGATGAGTTAATCTTTGCCGCCACCGTGAGAGGCAACGCCTTAATTATATCGGCGGGGGACAATAGGTAATTCCTTGATCTTGACTCGTTCCAGCAGAACCTCCACCCAAGAACAATGATCCAGAGGACTTGTACGAGGACTAAAGGTCGATTCCAATACTCGTAGCCAGGGAGCAAAATTGTCTCGCGGTGGAATGAATAGATGGATCTTTGGTATCTCCAGAGTAAGGTGGATCAAATGACGTGACAGAGGAATGGAAGAAAAATCTTCAATCAAGTAGCAACATATTACCACGTGGTCATTGACAATAAATGCTATTGTTTTAAATTAAATTATAAAATAAATTTTGGTTTAACAGAATAATTAAAGAAATCTTTAATTATCGAATAAATAAAAATCAATAATTAATTTAATTTGAAAATCAATAATTGCTGACGTGTCTGAATTTAGTGGTTCTCCTATTTATCTTCATTTCTATTGAAGGAGAAAAGTCAGGGGGATAAGTTGTTAGAATTATGTTAACTAAAACAGGTGATCGTGATAAAAATTAATTTGAATAATGAATTTAAAAATGAAAACTTTTAACAAACTACTCACATTTCTTCTTGAAGGCGGAAATGTGCATGTTCCTCCAATTTGATAAAGGGATTCGAACCCAGACATTAGCGCACGCAATGCCTCCTTATTTCCTTAAGTTAGTGGATCCAATATTTTCTGACTTCACAAAGTGAATCAGGGTCTACATCTTCCTTGAAGAGACAGGACGTGTACATAAATAAGCTAAAGTGTACCAAAGCGACGCCACAAACTCAACCATCAATCACTATCGGTCTTATCGATATCTCCAATAATGCTGACTAATCCAATTAATGATAGGAATGAAATGAAAATTAAAAGTCAAATTTAGAACAGTTTAGTTAAGTTTAGTTAATTATTTAGGAAAAACAGAAATTAATCAGAACCAATTATTTGTGTTTCTGTATGGCAGATGACACTTTATCGATACTGTTACCTACTATTCTCTCTACTTCTTTTCCCCCTTTTAGGATTACTACTGTAGGAAGAGAAGAGACCTACACGTGATTAAATCAATACATTGTATAATTCACCCATACCACTAATTTCGTCGACATCCATTTTGAAAACATCGAAGTCTTTGTTTTCTCGTTGTAATCTCTCTAATTGGGGGGCGAAAATTTTACATGGGCCGCACCATCTATAAAAATAAGGTGTAAAGATAAAACGTGGCATAGAAATAAAGTAGTTGGGGGATCGGCGACTCAGCAGATATCAGGTTGGAAACCTCACTTTCAGATTCAATGACTTTAAAATTTCCAGACATGATGCGAACAACTGGGAAATCAGCTAACGACTAACGTTCAAATAATTAAAATTTTATTAGTGACTTTTTATATTTTAATATCAATTTAAATTTAATAAAAATCGCAAAAATGTGGTGCATTTAATAATAAAATTAAAAGAAGATTGTTATTCTTAATTATAAAAACTTGAAGTTCAAGAAGTGTATTAGTCAGTTTAATTCTCCAATACTCCTAATAATACTTTTTTCTATCAGAAATGTTACTGACGTTTATTAAGACAGAACAGACAGTGATTAGTCACATCTGGATCATCTATTATAATAATTAACAACATGAGTCAAGATTCCCTCTCATGGCTTCTTTTTGCAGGCAGACTGTAGTGAATAGTTCGATTGTCAAATCCTTCAGTCGATTTCTGGGGACGGCAACATCCCCAGATCACATACGTCCAGTATAAGTCTCCATATTGGTGCACCAATCTAAATTTATGTTCTGCTCACCCATTAAACGTGTATGATAGTTATTCTAATAAAGAAGACATCACACTAACAAATTCAGTCAATAATTGACTCCATAGACGAGATTTCAATGCTTGCTGAAAATAAGGAATTGCGAAAGAAAAGTGAGATCACAAAGCACTGCTTCTTCAAAGACAGGCTTATACAGAGGAGTAACCCTAACCTAGAATGCCTGTCGTTTCTAAAAACATAACTTTGATTGTGAAACATTCATATTTACTAGGGTTTGTTTGAGTGAGAAAGATAGGTGTATGATTCAGGTAAAACATCCCCATGTTGAGGGTGAAACTTACGAAAAATTTGTCTCAAAAGTTTAAGGTCGAGGATTTCGCAAGCACGTCAGAAAGTAGACAGAAACCCCCCGTGAGCACAGAGGTGACGATTTAACAAAATAAGGCGAGAGACGTTGTCCCGACGATTGGTCCCCCATGACCCATTTAATTAGGTGCACACTCTACTAAAACATTAAATGTAACAACATGAACTATCAAATTTATTAAAACAACAATTATCTCAGTTTCCTGGAAATCTCCGAAAACTGGGAGTTCATCCTTGCGATCTAAACATGAGGAGAAAGAATAACAAAATTATTAAAGGTCTCAGATATTAATGAGATTTGCCTGACTCTGGAGACAACAAGAGTCCTATGAATGAGAATAAGCCCACGTGCAAGGATTGGTTCATTTGAGTCAACTTGACGAGCTCGTCTTCCTTCAGTAAGACGTCTTTGAGTTTTTCATCGAAGAGATATTTTCTGTTTTCAATGATTACTTTCAAATTTTCCAACACGTGCTCGTTTGCTTAAATTTATATGCTTTAAACTCAAATTTTCAGTTTCTTTGATCTGCTCGAGAGTTTTGATGAAATCCAAAATATCTAAGATTTCGTTTTTTCTAGGAATTTTATCAATTTTAGCGTCAATTTGCTTTAATTTGTCCAAAATCTTTAGTTCTGGCTTATAAATATCACCGTTTCATTTCCCTCCAATTTTGAAGGAACGTCAGTCCCAAAACACAACAAGGTTAAGTCGTTTATTCGTTCTTCCAGAGTCTCCAATTGAAATGAGTCACTTTCGATCATTTTACTTCCCATTGCACAATTATTGTATTTTTGACACACAGGGAGTGATAATGCAAATTTAATTTAATTAGTATAATTTATTATCCAAAAATCAATGAGAAATAATTTAATTTTATTTTTAACCTTCGATCAACTCAAATGATGGAAATATGCGGTTAATGGGGGAGTGACACCAAAGGCAGGTGTCTGAATGATAAATCAAATGGAAGCGATGATCTTTCTTGTGGCAGTTACGTGTGAAGAACGGGCACAGTGACGAATCAGATTGTCCAATTTCCTCTTATAGGGAAGTAATGCAGGATAATGCCCACCGCGATGATGTAATAGATAGACTCGAACATTCCGAAGTGGGGTACTTTTGCTTTCATCGATTTTTGGTGGGCGTCCGACAAGCTTAATACAATCCTGACATTTTGAATTGTATTAGTCGCAATCCAGTCATTAACAGCCTTAAGTTATGAAGAATCGATATATTTTGCCGGTAAAGAATGTAGGAATTGGGTGGGAACAATCTTTCTGATGTTCGATGAGTTCCTGAGTTTGCATGTTGACTCGAATTTAAAAACCCAAATAATGGGACATCAGATGGACTCATTTGATTGACTCGAATTTAAAAACCCGAATAATGGGACATCAGATGGACTCATTTGATTGACTCGAATTTAAAAACCCGAATAATGGGACATCAGATGGACTAATATGTTCATTTTTTATCATTGAGCAGGAAACACAATTCTGCCTCAATATTAACGACAGGTGGTCCCGAATGCCTTGATTTAAAAACTGCACCATAATGCTCTGCATTAGCAAGAACTCGCTTTTAGAGTAAAGACCGCTATGCTATGTCTTGATTACATCAAAAATAAAATAAAAAAATATCCTCACCACGTGGTCCTTAAAATATCACAATGAGACTACGATTTGCCAAGTTAATAAAAATTGATTTTATTATAATCAATAAAAATAACTAAAATGACAATTGCAAACCAATGAATTAAAAAAGAACGTGTTAGAATTTAATGGTTAATCTAATTTTTCCGCCGATAAGAGCGCCTTCCCTTGTCGTCCACAGCAGAGAGATACCACACTCCCTCACCTATACTGTCCACCGAATGAACCGGGTCATAGGGGACTAGTCATCAAATAGAAACACAACATTTGTCATACGCCTTCTCCCGTTGAAGCATCACCTCAGTGTACTCAATTGGGGATATTTTCTGTCTACTTTCTAACATGCTCGCGAAATCCTTGACTGATTCCTTCAGTTTTTCTGAGACGGACTCATCGTCCGAGAATTTCAGTCTAAACATGGAGGAGGTGTACCCCGAACCATATGAAAACATTAATATGGTCTTCCCTGCCAAACAACTCCACCTAAACCAATAAAACCCCAAATTACTGAGAAATTTGAGAAATCAGACTCACATAAAGTGAAGCAGTGTAGGAATTACCGATAATCTTGTTGAACATGAGACCGGGAGCAGACTTGGCGTCAAAAAGAGAGGCTGAGGCTTTCACATAGTACTTCTCGACTTCCTTTGAGGTGGTGAAAGCAGAACTATCTACTTCAAGAGATCTGGAATTGATATCAAATTATCACTGAAAGTTGGGTGGAAGATTATCTCTGTTATCATAAAGATAAAGTAAGGCCAGAGATTTGACCACCAATTTGCTGAAGGGGCAATGCATGAGGACAGCATCATTTGACTGAATGGGGGAGGAATCAGCTAAAGTAAATACTAATTATTGAAGTGAGTCAATTGACTGTAATTAATCGACCTTTATAGTTCCGATAGCATCCAAGTAGGGCCTCATAATAGCACTTAATTGAAAGGGATCCATCCACCAGGGGATACTCAGAACTCATGTCTGGCTTGTAAAAGTCATATGCGTGGGCCATGTAGCTTACCTTAGACCCTAATTATTATAAACAGACGGGACAACCATTTTCAAGTAAAATAGCCGCATTTGGCCCCACGAGGACTGCAACTGCTCCAACCCCGCCTGTACAACGGGCATTGCCAGGATTATAAACTGCAATATCCGCCATCACAACCAAGGCAAGTCTCCGTCCTTACTTTAATAGCAAAGTCAAACCATCCCAAGCAGAAGACTCAAGCCAATTTACGGCGTTGAAGAGAGCTGCAGTCCCTCCGTAACAGGCATTGATGTTGTCGACCCCTTCGACGTCGAAATTCCCACTTTCCTCAAACAAGGCCATCAAGTAGCTTTTCACTGACTTGCATTTGTCAATCAAAGATTCTGTCCCCACATCAAGTCTCCCAATGTCCTCATAGTTTACGTTGTAAGTCTTCATGAGTTTGTCCACGGCAGTCATGGAAATCGAAACGACGTCTTCTCTATCACCACAAAATGCCATCTTGGTTTGTCCAAGTCCAATGGTGTAATTACCCGCTAAAACACCGCTATACTTCTCGAACTCCCCCTGGTCGACATACTGGGGAACGTAGGCACTCATTCCCAGTATTCCAAAATCTTTTCTCCTCGAGTTGCAATTCATTACTAATTATTATTCAAAGCAATAGATTTGTTAACAAAATTTACGAACATACCGATAAAATTATAAAATGAAATAACGTTTATTGTTATCTAGTCGAAAATAAAATATATCAATTTATTAAATTAACATTACATTTAATAAATATATTAATTTTTTGATTTTTTATATAGAATGCATGACTCGTGGAACTAAAAATTTTAATGTGCACGCTATGTGTTCACCGTTACTGGTGAAGTCAACTGTGGACTCGAATTCACAGGAATAAAGGATTAATATAAATACCACTCCGAGAAGACTCCCCATTTTTAAATAACTCATGGAATTCCCCATTTGTGAACTTTTGATAAAATTGTGGGTTCGAGAAAATTGTTTTTTAATCCGAAATTTTTTCCTTCTTAAATTTTTCGATTTCCTCTACTCCGTGGCTGATTCCGGATGGACTCTGTTTCTGTAGAAGTGGAAACTGGATACACTTAATTAGTTGTTTACTTTAACTTCTTTCTCGGTGTATCCGGGGTTAATAAATAAATTATAATCAAAACGCAACTTAAAAAGTCATCTTGCACTACAGTTCCAATTTTTTCTCTGAGATCCATCCACGCTCTCAACGAGGGTGTGTCTCTTCGGGAAGCGTTCAGGTCCTCTGCTTCATCTTGTTTTGTTTTTGCATTCCTTAGATCTTTCTGGAATACATCTCGGTTCCCTCAATGCCCTCGAGTGCATTCAAAATATTTTTACATAACATTGTTGTGAGGTACCGTTGAATCAAAACAGATCTTATTAAATCCTCTATAGGCTGGGATTCAGATCATCGTTGCTGATTTCTCTTAGAGGGTTCTCTAACAGACAACGTGGATTTTATCTATGGTATTTTTCTAACTTCTCACATTGTATCCGATCCATTCCTCCAGTTACTCAATTGTACAAAAATAGAGGGGGAACAAATGCATTATGAAGAAGTAGCTTCGTTGATTAAGATACATATGTTATGTTATCCAAATTAAGTCGTGTCCGACCCTTGGAGATCTCATGAACCAATTTTCTCCACTCTCCCCGATTCGTTGCAATTTGGAGTAGCTTTGATATAGGCATTCCCGTGACGTCTTCCACCGTGGATAGCCACCGAGTCCTCGGTCGGCCAGGTCTTCTCTTCCCAGTAATATTGCTCAGCATAATGGTTCTTTCCAGGGAGTCAGAGCGGACAACATGTTCAAAGATCGCCAATCTGTGATTTACGATTCTTCCTTCTAGCGAAATGTCCGTCACCACCCGTTTGAGTACATCTGTGTTTGTTATTTTGGAAGTCTAAGGGATTCTTAGTAACCTACAGCACCACAGTTTTTCGTCTATCCGCCTTTTTCAGTATCCATGATTCTGCGCCGTATAGAAAAACCGGGATTGCATTAACCAGTCTGCATTTGGTCTTTAAGCAAATATCTTTGTTTTTCCAAATTCTATTCATATTCTTTGGAAGGTGTCTCGTCCCATGGCAATTCGCCTCTTGATTTCCAAGCCTCCGTCACCATTCCAATTAATTAGACATCCCAGAAAGACAACATTATCCAACTCTCTATTTTCTCATTCCCAATTTTTAGTTTTTAGTTTCATTCACTCGAGTTTCTCGGACGTCTTGGAAACCGGATCACCTCATGCACTGGAGATCTCCGTGAACGCCGCTGGCTATTTGAGCGAATTTCGCTCGCAATTTTAAGAGGGAACAGCCACGCAGTGAGGGCGGCAACTACCTGACTTCTACTGGTTAAATGTAACTTAATTTCAAAAAATGTTGACTTGATTTAAAAAAAAAAATTACCTGTTTCATTATTCCATTATTAGCAGTAGTCATAATTTTGGTCTTCTTGATATTTAGCAATAAACCAAAGACGAATGATATGCAGTTGGTTATTCAGGAACGCTGCAATAAAACATGTCAAATACAAAACGCCGGCCAAGTGCTCTGAGTGGCTCTCTGCCAACACCCTAAACATTGCTGAGGCTCGTAAAGCTGCTAAAGTCTCTGGGAATATAGAAGAGATAAGAAAAACTTAACTCTGAATTCAAAAAGGCAGCCAGGAAGGATAAAGAAGGTTCCCATTCAAAATGGCCTCTTTCAAAACGGCCTCCGATAAATTTTTTCAGGTTTTGGATAAGTTCATCAATAAACATCACGAGATATTTTACCAAGGTCCTCGACATCTTTAGGTAAAAAAGTCATCTTTTTTAAATCTTATAAAAATTGATTTTAAGGGGTCCTATGGGTAAGTGGAACATTTACCAAGGTCCTCGACATCTTTAGTAAAAAAGTCATCTTTTTTAATATTTTTATATAACTTTAAAATGAAATATTTATTTTCAAAAGAAAAAAAGGAAAATGATTATAAATGTTAATAGAACACATATTCTACTAAATTGAATATATATTCTGTCGGATCCATATTAAGTAATATTTGTTCTTGAACAAATCTCAATATATTCTCAGATAAAGCGATATATTTAGTTTTTCTAAGAATTTTTTCTCCATTTTGTAATCTTAAGAATTTTAATCATTATGCTTTCTTTTATCAATTTCTTTACAAAATTTCTTGGCGTCTTGTTTAGTGTCCCAAATGTACTTCTAAAAACGTTATGCCAGCCTTCAATTGAGTTATTTGTCCGAGGTAAATCCTTATATAAATTATCCAGATTATTCCAATAATTAATTGGAAATCTTGGAATTAATGCATTTTCTTGATTTCCGATATAATTGATCGAAAAATATTGATATAATGGATTTAGAATCTCAGGAAAATCTGATCTCGACACTATCCAATCAAAAGTGTTCTTACAGTATGTGTAGGAATAAAGGAGAGGCATTTCAACAGTTTTACAAATCTATCGTTAATTTTAAATCACATTTAACCTATTTATATCTTCATTATTTATGTCGTTGAAAATTCCTAGTTCCAATATTTTTTATTAATATTTTGTCCTAAATGGGAGATGCAGCGTTTGGAAATGATTTTTGAAAGAGTTTATTGCTCCTTTTTCAAAATCTGAGACAATAACTCTTGGTTCTAAATCCGGAATGAGACGTTTAATTATTTGAAGCATTGTGTCATATTCATTTTCAGTTTTTGATGTTAAAAGACAGAATATTATTGGAATTACATGGTGATTAATTATTACCGATATTGTGAATAATTGCTTCCAAGGAAGAGGGCAGAAAAAGTCCCATCAATGGACCATATTTCATGATTTTTTAATGGTGTCGTCATTTCAGAATTAAAAAATAACCATATTTGTCTCAACATCTGAAAGTTAATCATTAATATACCAATATTTTGGCGAAAATAGTCCAAACTATAGAATCTATGCCCTCGTAAGGTATACATTAAATTCTCCTCAATATTAAGAACTGAATCATCACTTTCGTGTGGGATACTTTTTCTTGTTCTATTAATCAGTTGTTCCAGAGAAGAATGAGTCCCTGTCAAAGCAATAGTTGTCAAATTTTGTCCAAGCAGAGAATTATTAATTATCTAGGACCCATATCACATAAGAGTGATTTCTGCTTTATGTCCTCCCGTATTAAGGCTCTCTTGACAAATTCACTCCTTGGAAGATGACTATGTTGCTTCAGACTGGAGGTTACACTGCAAAAAAATAGAAGATGACTATAAGAGAAGTCACACTACGAATGCGCATTTACAACTAAAAAGATTATGAACTCCCTTTACGAAAATGATGGGCAAAATCAAGGACAAGGATGGTGTTGAATTGCTAGGGCAACAGAACATCCGAAATCGTTGGAGAGAATAGACCAATGAGATCTTCCTGACGTCGGGAGTTGTCACGCACAACCCCTAACCAAACAAAATTAGAATCTTGCAACGGAACGTTAATAGGATCACACCGAAAGACACTGAGTTCAAAGACTTTTTGGACACAAAATTGATATTGTTTTTGTGCAAAAGTCCAGACTATCGAACACTCAAGATTACAGACTACTCAGTACTCAACTCCGAAAGGCCAAATGGGTCCCATAGTTGTTGGCTATATTCAGAAACTGTGTGCCTACCCATATGTGTTGATGAAGCAACGTTGGGTGAGGGGCATAAAATCCTTGAGGAGGAATGCGTGTGGAATTAAGATACATAGAACTTCTAAAATATTTTTTATTATTTGGTTAGTCTCTTAGCGACCATTCATTAAATATCTCAGGAACCCAACGATTGCCCAAGTCCTTATCATAGAAGTTTACATTACGTCCCAAGAATTTGAAAGATGAGGAAAAAAGGAAGTATGACGTACTTGCAAACGAGATGGGGGAGATACAGGGTAGTTAGGTCCTCGATATTCAAATAGTAATAAGAGAAATTACAACAAAGTACCACAACGGGTAAAATAGGATATTAGTGTCTTGTGTGGTTGCAATTGTAGGTTCATTTATGTCACGTGTCATATGGATGTGTATAAAAAAATAACCACTAAATTTCCTTATCGGTTCACTCAAAGGAGTTCCCAATGGCGACCGTCAAGCGGGCACAAAAACCTCACCCCAATGAGATCTTCCTGACGTCGGGAGTTGTCACGCACAACCTCTAACCAAACAAAATTAGAATCTTGCAACAGAACGTTAATAGGATCACATCGAAGGACACTGAGTTCAAAGACTTTTTGGACACAAAATTGATATTGTTTTTCTGCAAAAGTCCAGACTATCGAACACTCAAAATTACAGACTACTCAGTACTCAACTCCGAAAGGCCAAATGGGTCCCATAGTTGTTGGCTGGTCACTCTCATAGATTCTTCCATTCATTTAACCCACACTACCCGGCACATAGACATGCAAGCCTCAGATAACCACATGGAAGTTATTACCATTAATGTCATCTTCACTCTTTACTCACTATGGCATTCATTTCACTCACAGACGCCAGAGGAGAACAAGTCACCTCAGAATTATAACACCTTGTAATGCTGAACAACCGCAATCAACACACAAGATGTGGAACTCGTCCCGGAGATCCTTGGAAGACTTCTCTGTGTATAAATTCACCTCTCCAGATAAAAAAATCAAGAATAAAAAATGGACTTAATTTATATCCAAAATCGAAACCTTAAAAATTCTGGAGATTCACCAAAGATGTTCAGGTTTTGATCACCCATAATTGAAAGATCAGTCACATTCCAATGTGAAGACCTATTCGACCAAAAAGAGTCCAACCACAACGAGGTACGACCCCCTATAACTCTAATCCATGACTTGATCCAAAATTCACGCTACTCTCCTGTCAAAAACCCTACTCCATTTCTCCTACAGACATATTTCACTTACCTCAGTTGCATCGAAGATCATGGAAGAAATATTCTTGAAGGAGATTTCAAGCCACCTCAACCTTTCCAAATCGAACATGGATTCCCTCCCTTTCACTAGACAAACTCCCATCTCTCCACCTAGACGCAGTTTGTTGCAAACCTACCGATAGAACTGGTCTGGTGACAATCGACCTGACATAATCCTTTGACACCATTTCTCGTGTGGTCCTCTCGAACAAGATCAGTTCATCAAGTATCCCTCAAGTTTGGCAGTTCTAGTTCAAATTTCCTTTCCGGAAGACTGGGTTAAACCTGTTTTTATACTCACGTGTCCCGATTTTGCAAACTCCCCAAAGGTGTTCCTCAGGGATCTGTTCTTTCACGATCATTTCTAATCTTTACCTCAACGACATTCAGATGACTCAAAACGCTCCTTCTATCATACATCAATGACTTTATAATTGGATAAAAACGTTCAACTGACCTCATTTAATGTCCAAACAAATTTGAATTTATTATCCGATTGGATAGACTTGATGTCTCCGTCCACATCCTCGATAACGATATTTACAACAGACCAGAGATAATTTGACAACAGTCCTACTATATACTTCGACAACGAACTTTTCCAGTGTTATATATCCTTAACCCTCTGAGTTTGTTATGTTGAACAACTTTGGACTAAAGCAGAGCGAAAATCAAATATCCTTCGAGCAGTGGGTGGTCATTTGAACGGCCAACAGATAGATTGTCTAACACTCATATACAAGCAATTCATAAGGGCGACACTGAATTATGCCTCTATAAGCTTTACTCCATGCATATCACTCTTCCTCCTACAAAAGCTGGAGGAGGTACAAAGTTGACTATTGAGAGCTTTAACGGGCTGTTTAAAATATCTGGTGCGCACTTACATTGGGAATCGAAAATCCTGCATTTGGGTGAGCACCTTGAAATGAAGAGCTTACGATATTTCTGACAATTGAAGACCTACACCACCAAATCTCCCCATTACTTTAATCCACCCAACCTCCTAACCTCCCCATGACACATATGGAGAACATTCACTGATCTACAAAGAACACTAAGGAAAATCCCACCTGCAAAAGTAATGGATCTCTGGCAGCGTTTTTTGACGGTTTTTCTACAAGTTAATAATTTAATTAAATTCCCTACTTTGCAAAAAAAGTATTGAAGTAATAAATGGAAGGCCGATGATTCTGTCCGAGATCGATTTGATGTTGGAAGTTCGAAAGTTCTTACGCAGAACTCTAACTAGAAATACTGCTGAGAGCAATTAACTTCATTTTCTTCACATAATAATCGAAAAAAAAACGATTCTGAAGTGAATGTGATTTTATGTAATTGACATCCACGGTAATAGAAATAACAAGACGACCTCCAAAAATTTAGCAATTAAATGTTGTCGGTGAATGACACGGGGAGGATGGAAAGTTATTCTGGAGACCTTCAAGTCTACTTTCGTTGAAGATATAACAGAGTCTGAATTTAGATACATTCGAAGACGCCAACAAGTACCCAGTGAGCTAAGGATCCTGTTGAAGTTGGTGTATCGGTTTCTAAATTTAATGGACCTAGATTATACGATCAGTGCCGACCCACATTTATGGAACAATTGATAATTGCCGAGCAAATTGAACAAAGCTCGAGACCCCGAACCAAAAAGATTCCTTATTTCAAGATTGACAATAAATTACTGGAGTGTTTGAACTGTGTCATTAGCCAATGAGTTAAAAAGAACTCTATATCAGATTATTTCAGTGAAAAAAATGAGCCATCAACTTTAACAACTTTATTAGCAAGGAAAAAATTAAAGAGGGAGTTATTCGGCCTCATGCCAAGTCCTGCAAACGCTTGGACTCTTCTCTGCGCTCTCAGACTCCTTTTATCGTTTATTCTTGCTGCAACATATGAGTCAATGATGGCATCTCTTTTTAGGAAGTTTTCCATCCTTTTTTCTGCTGCATTTCTTATCGACATTACTAGCAAATTTTCATCTTTATCTAGCTTCTCGTCGAGCATTTTGTGTAGGGCTATCCCTGCTCTCCTCGATTTTTTAAGAAGTAAGATAAAACGCTCTTTGTATGCAGTGTAATATGTCGCGAGCGCTACCTGCAACTATGCGCTACCTGCAATATCGTTTTTTTGAATTTTTTGGAAAAATTCTCTCCACTTGATTTAACGAATCTCTCTGTTTCAATTTTAGTTTCTAAATTTTCGCTTAACTCTCAAACCATTCACAACTGCTTCATCATTTTTTTCAATGTAGCCTACATAAGGGAGAATTGTATTAAATCCTTTGATGCCTCTGTAACGACGAAACGGATTGTCACCTAATTTATATATAAGGCCATACAACCTGTTGAATTATGATAACTAAGATTATAAATTTGGACAGCTTTTTTAATCTGTTTTTTCCAACATTTATTTGGATTATCGGATAACATCGTCGACAAAGTTCGAGTGATTGTCTGATTGAATCTTTCTACAATTCCTAAAATAATTTAATTGTATACCTTGACTACGTGGGTTGTTTGGACGTGAGTGAATTTGAATAATGTTATATTTCTTGCAAATTGCAGTGACATGTGAGTTTTTAAACTCGGAGCCATTGTCCGACTGTAAATATAAAAATGGTCCATAATCCATGAATATATCCTCAAGGTCGTCAGCAACTTCCAAACCACTTTTTTTCTTTAAGCTTTTTGTAACAGCATATTTTGAATAAATATCAATAGCCGTTGAAAGCCACGAATAACCATCATTATGCTCGCTAAACCTAGAGAATATAAAAAATTGATACCTTTTAAGATCGATTTGAATTCTCTCATTAGGCCGAGTGGCAATTATATGATTTCTTCATTATATTCCTTAAGACTTCTGGCAAAAAGACATGTCTCACAATTGGAAACAACATCGCGAATAACATCTCTTTTCACAAAAAATATCGTTCTTTACAATATGTTTCTAGGATTTTTTGGCCACAATGTGTTAAATCATGAATTTGAGTAGCGACAAACTTCATTTATTCATTTCCTCAACGTTGTCCGAAACAATAACCAATTTATCGCCTTCTGGGTCTTTTAGATACATTCTTCCTCCTTTAAGAACGAAGCTATTGGACTTTTTTCGGATCCTGCACATAGCATATGCAGGCACATCAGAAGGTAAGCCTCCTTCCAAAATAATTTTGAGATTATCATATTCAACAGATGTCTTACAAACAAGCGTGACATAATAATTCAAATTAGTATTAATAGTTTATAATAATTTTATATAATAAATAATTTTATATAATAAAATTAATATTTTATCTTATAAAAATTAGAATTTTAATCCAAAAGAACAATTTTTATAGATCGCCTTGATAATCTAAACATCGAATTAAATCGAAGATCATTTTACAGAAACCTAACCCCTACGGAAAATAATGTTACTGCGTCTATTGATAATGAAAATGTGCAGACTTTTGGGAAGAATTATGGAAAAGGAGGAGTCTAAATTCGGAAAGTTTTAATATTGGGAAAAGAATAACTAGTGTTGAAAATGTGTCTGTTGAAGTCTGTTGATGTGGAAGCGTTTGGCCTTCTTTCTGAAAACCAGATGGGAACAAGGAAGAGATGTCAGGTGCTAAAGACAGGCACTAGTCAATAAATCACTTAATAAGTAAATGGAGGTGGATTATATGCTGCATGGATGACGTCAATAAGCATTTGACTCGGTTGACCACAACTTTTTAATGGAAGTCCTTGAAAAACCCGGAGATTACTGATTATGCATTGGAGAGTGAAACTAATGTTGAATAATAAAAATATTCGTGATATTCAGATTGAAAGGGGAATTTTGCAGGGGGATAGTTTATCTCTATATTATTTGTCTTAGTGCTTTACCCACTTAGCCGTTTATTGACATATAAGAATCCAAAAGTCTCCGTTTTACATGATGATCAGTCTGTCTCGTCATTTTCAACTAATCATGTTTTATTTATCGACGATTTAAAACTTATTTTGACTTGAAGATGTTGTAAAGATGATGGAAGATGTTAATTTGTACTTCAGTGCTGTGGGGCTGGAAAGGAATCTAGAAAAGTCCGCTACGAGTGTCTTGTTATCAGATGAAGCCAAGTTGTTAGAGGGAATGGATGGATATAAATACCTCGGTATATTGGAAGGTCCTTCCGGACATATTCAAAAGCCAGAATGTTAAAAATAATTTCTTCGCAAGTAAACCAGAGAATTGAGAAAATGGTGAATACCAAACTAACGCAGTGAATTTGTTTAAGGCTATTAACGAGCATGCTCTGTTTTTATATAACTATTATATTGGACTATTAATGTGGAACCCTGTGAATACGATTTGATTGACTCAGCTATCAGCACCATATTGATTAAACATCGAGTCCATCTCAAACCTGCATGCAAGTTTATTTAACAAGAAATTACCTGGAGAGGGCTACGCTCAATATCTCTTCTAAGTGAGATGTTATATGGATTTTATTCATGATTTGAAACTCAGAAGTACTGTTTGCAGTGGAAGTGCCGCTATTCTTCAAGTCGAACATTCGGAGAAAACACATTTGGCATTAATCGAAGAATTCTAAGGCACAAGTATTCTATTTGCGACACTTCTGAGTTGGATATAAAATTGATATCGAACATGCAAAAGGTTTAATGAATCATATAAGATTGAAGAAGTCTTCATTCCGTTATCTATAAGAATTTGTTGAAGGAATATGTGAATATAGAGCATTCCTCCCATTGGCTTCTAAAAGGGAATAACTCCCCAAGGTCGGAAGCCTTATTCAAGATAGGAATCTGTTATTGGAGAACAAAATGCAATGTGCACCCATTGTAAAAAAAAAACTAATCGAAAATTAATTTTACCAGACTGCATTGATATTTTCGCAGAATTCCTTCAGAAGAAACAAATTGCTGCCTTGAAAATAATAAATAAGAAAACTGTGGATAACGTATTGAATGTTAAAGAACACCTAAGGTGGAGAGTGAAGTCATTTCTACAGTGGGCAATAAAAACCGGCTGTCCGCTTTCACTCTCTATATCTGACTATCTAGAAAATGCGGGAATCTATGGAGAATGAGACCGTCCCGTTTTTACCAATTCTGTTAAATCTTCGAAGACCACGAACGAGAGCCAGAACCCGGAAAACCGGGATCATTTAGTTAGTAGTTAACTTTTTCTAATCCGGTGATCTTGGGGTAAAAAAAAAGAAGAAACGGATGAAAACCATTTTTTTAGAGATTGATTTAACCTATACATTATTATAAAAATGATACCTCTCAACCTGGCCTTTAACCCACAGTGTTCTTGGTCTTCCAAAAATATACTCTTTCTAGAAAGCGACGAATCCAGATATCCATTTCTAGTTATTCGATTATCTGACGACGCATCATCCATGATCAACTTGAAGCTTAATAGCATGTGAAGAAATAATAATTTATTTATTTATTTTTAAATATTAATAAAGTATTTTTTATGAAATTCCCACTTTATTTAACCAACTAAAAATAATAAATATTATTAAAATGACACTCTATTCATATTGAATGGTATTTTGCTAAGGTATGTTTTTAAAATATTAACGTTTTTAACTAAAAATTACACCATTCAACTCAGAAAAATCTGAATTAACCAGAGAACTAATTTTTATTCTGATTGGTTCTTGTGGAGTTCCACGAACGGACGATAACAATGATTAAAACCAAATAAAACTTTAACTCCCATAAAACCAAAAGTTATCAAATTAAACGATAAATTAATCGATTATAGGGTAAATTGGAAAGAGAGGAAATCCGCAGTTAGCCTTTCCACGTGCCAATTTCACATAGCCAAATATTCCCCATTTCTACCCCATGAATTTTTCAAGAGCCAATACTTTTCTCCTTTTGAAATTCCATAACCCACAACAGAGATTGAATGGAAAATATGCACATTTGGACAATTTTTGTAATGGAGTATTCCTAATACGTTTCATTAATATTTACCTATAAAATACAGTTCAAAGCGGGTAGAATAAAGAATACTAACAGTAACAGGACCAACATCTACAAGAGTACGCAAAAGCATTTTTTCATCACTTTCAAGTTCTATATCCAGTCAAATTAAATTTGATATCTGGTTGACCTCCATATTTGCATTTTCTAACCTATATAATTATCGTCGAAATTACTTTGGCAATATGGATACCGTTTTTCAGAATTAATTCCTCCGTTTTTTGATGTAATTGTACACATAAATGATTTCCAGAACTGCATCCGTTGTGATTCGCACAATCAACATATTTTGTTCGCTCATTGATATAAGTTTATTGTGTTTGATTGCAAAATGTGACTCCAATGTAGCCAACTAAATATATTAAACATTCGTTAACTGCGCCAAATGCATAGCATGAGCCACATTTAGTCCTTGAGATTTTATATCAGTTACACAGTTTCTTTTTACCCAATTAAAGGATGGAGGATATTTCTTTTGATATATTGTAATCTCCAAGTAATTCATTTCCAATTTACCATAAGAATTATAATTATTATATAAATTGAATTTGCTGGGTTTGAATATTTCTCTCCTTGTCTACAAAATTATTTTATGAGATAACCATGTCAGCAAACTGATTAATTCCTAATTCATACAAAAAATTTCCTTGTTTTGCGAGTAAATTGTGGTTGTCAATATGTCTTAAATTTTCAGTAAAAATGGCCTTTCTAACTTGGAATTCTAAACCAGAATACGATTTGTCTAAATTAAAAATTAATTTAACTGTATTTTTCTAGAAAATTATTCCATTTGATTTCATAATAATCAAAGGATTGATTTAATGATTCGTATTTGAAATGAATTTTAGATGAAATACAAATGAATTAAACAATATAGTGGAAACAACGAAAATTAACCGATCATTTTAATTAATTCTGTATATTTTTATTTAAAGTTTTATAGAAATATTACAATAAATAATTTTTAATTTTGGTTACTTATTCTCCATATTATTTATTTTACGAATATATTGCAAACTACTCTGGACAGATTTAATGCATGAACCAAAGAAATAGCAATACCAGATTATATTATAAGAAAAAAAGGTTCTCGAAACTCAACTGACAGAAAAGCTCACGAGCATGTAACCCCGACAAGATTAACTGGAACATTATCTAAAAAATATGGAAGAATTCGCTCATCACTCCAACTCATGAGGCCGGAAAACCAAAAGGAGATCCCAGTTCATACATACCAATCTAATTGACCTTTACTATATCAAAAGAGTTGGAAAAGTTGGTCCTGTCTGAAATTAATCTTTCCATAACTCAATTGAATTTCCAACATGATTCTGTTCTGGAAGATCAAACACAACATACTTATCAAACTTTCGCAGTTTATTGCGGATGGTTTCAACACTACTTAAAAACAGATGCGGACAACAATAGTCTCGTACTGGGGAAACATTTACACTCAATCCCATATATGATGACTTACCACATAAATGATGACTCAATTCCATAAATGATGACCCAATTCCCATAAATGTCGACCCAATTCATAAATGATGACCCAATTCCCGTAAATGATGACCAAGTTATATATATAAATAATACACGAGTAAATCTATATTTTAATTTCCCCTATTATGGTATCAACTAATACAGATATGAGAAGTCGCAAGGTTTTATAAACTAAAGTCTATTTAATCAAATTAAAAGACTTTACAAAGTTAAAACAAGAGATTGAGATCACTTCGATCAGTAAAAAGACGAAAAAAGAAAGATAAAGAATCTAATCCAAAAATTCGCCATAATTTGAAGCTATGTTGCCAATTTTTTATCTGGAAGACGTAGGAAGGTCATCTGTGGCCACCTCAGATCACGATCAAGTTTACTACCAAACGGAGTACCCCAAGGTTCGCCTTTGTCCCCTACTCTATTCAACCTTTTCCTCCACCACCTGGCAGCAGACATTAACAAGGACCTCTTACTGCTTTTTTATGCTGATAATATTATCATTACAACAAGAAGAACGACATCAGAAGCAGTCTCACTCGCAGAGAAAAAAGTGAATTGTGTCCATGTTTGCTTAATACCTAACCTTCTCTCGTTATCGGTTCCGGATTTCTCCAAATTTGAGAGGAAGATGGACACCCACTCAGCCTCTCACTGTTTCACGCAAAAGAAAATCGGTTGGCTGAGAAAATTCCGCCCCCAATCGGTTTCCTCTACAAAGATCAAAAAAGCTGTGGGAACAATAGAGACGCACAGGCTTTGGTTGGCACGCTAGGTTGTTGGAACTGCGATCACCTAACTATTTGACATTTCTTTCTCGATGCTCCCGGGGTTATAAATAATCTGGAACGCCCTCAGAACGACATTTTGACGGATTCCTTGTCTTCCGAGAAAAAGTCCAAATCGTCTGCATAAGCTACAGCTTCTATTCTTGAGGTTTCAGTTACTTAATAAAAACCCAATTTGTAAGAAATGCAACTCCGTTTAAGAGACAACGAAACATTTAGTCGTCAGTAATGGGTCTTCTTTCTCTCTAGAGCCTCCGCGTCTGGAGAACGTATGGGAAAATCTGTTACTAGTTTCACACTTTCTTTGGTGTTCTCATGCAAGCCTTGTTAACCTGTGGCAAATAATAATAGTCACACTAATTAATCCAAGGAAGGAACCCAATGGAGAACGTGCCTACAAAATCAACCCTCATATATACTATTGCAGGCTTCCGCTTCCGACGGGAGGTTGAGAAGTTAGTCTACCATCTTCCATTTTCGTGGCACGTCGTACCGTCGCGGACATCACTTCATTCTTAGGATGAGTTTTCAAATGGTAATCTTAACCAGTGGATTTGCCCAGCTATAAGGTAGCAAGATCATAGCTAGATCAACTGCATCGTGCTAGAAGGACTTGTTGCCTCACGGGTGGGATCTGTTTGATGAGAATTGACCTTCGCTGAACATTCCATCTTTCGGGTTCGAACACACGACAGTCAAATTCGATGTTATCAGACTTTTAAATCTTTGTAAAGTTTTGGATCTCAATTTATGCTCCATACAGCTTCTGACGTAGATTTTAAAGCTTCAGGATTGGAAACAGTGAGTCCGTAACTAATAGATGTTTACTGTAAAACCATGCAAATTAACCTGACAGATGTGACAATCGGAAAGCAAATAACCTGAAATATTAAGAGATGAAATGCTACAAAATATGTGAAGTACAAAGACATGAAAAGCTATATACAAAAACTACCAGACTAACAATTTTCTCACGTGTCTTTGCTTCTGTATATAGGAAGATTTTGTTAACTCTTTACAATTATTCTCTCACACAGTATATTCCACAAATTATTTCACGATGTGCGTCAAGGAACACAGTCTCCAGTGTTTTCTTGAATATAGTTGCATTTATATAATTCTATCCACTGTCTTAGTACCCCTCCTTGTGGAATTTAGAAATGTTTTAAAACCACAAAAATAACAACATTAAATGCTAATTTGCTGTCTTATCACATTACAATTACCAGATCACATTTCGCCTACGTGGAAGTAGACAACTTTTCCGCAAGACTAATAGATAACCTAAAAATTTCCTTCTCACCAGGTGGTAGCGGGGGTTTTATGGTTTCTGTCCTGGCATATCAGAGATCTTTTTTTATTTTAACTTTTGAGGCGGGAGCTCACCTTGTATCATCGATAACCAAACTCGTAAACCTGTTTGCATCCGGGAAAACCCCTCCGATTGCCAAAGAATTCTTTTTTCTCCCCTATTGTTTCCCTTCACGGAACCTAGTGGCGGAGTCAGGCCTATTCCGTTGAAAACCTATTCCGAAGACTTACTTCAAAAATTTCGTGCTGGAATCTCATCGATGATCTGACTTCCCAACTGAAACGAGGGAAATGCTTGATTTGGGTACCGACACCAATTCCTTGTCGAGACTTCCTGGTTCCGCGTTGAAAGCTGGAAGGCCTGGGGACTTTCGAGAATTTTATAAAAAATACGATAACCTTTCCACCAGATTCATGTATATCCCGTTGTCGTCGAAACGAGCGGAGTCTTCCGGCCCAAGACGGTCACTTTTCTTAGATCGCTTGGGTCAATGATATGGAGCGTTAGGAAATCGAATGGTTGTTCCAAAGGATTTCTCTGGCACTTGTCAGGAGAAAAATCCATTCAATTTAATCAGTTATATTACTTTAGTTGTCTTGTTACGTAATTAATTGCTTTTGACAAAAAAAGATTGCTGGAATTCAATGCAAACTTAAAAAAGGAAGGCTTTTAAGAAAAGCATGAAATATATAACTAAAACAGCGGAAATCCGAGTAAATACGACTATCCAGAGTGAGTTCAGTGTAATAAACATGATTTATTCTATTTAACTAAATTATGAATAAAATATAGCTTGTTGATGTAGGGGTTAGTTTTCAGAATATTTTAACTTTGTTAAGAAAAAAAATTGCAAAAATACGACCAATTGGCTAGTGAACTAGAAATAACTACAAAGTTAAAGTGATATTTTTCAATTCGTTTAAACCTGGACCTGTTCTTCCAAAAAGTACGTGAAAATATTTTCCAGTGATCTATGTTATCGTAAAAGGCAACGCTACGTAAATTATGTCGGGGGACTTATGTCAGGCAATTTAAATACTCAAACTCAGTAAATCTGCATTGCAAGCGCATTGAGTATAAATACGGTTTCCAATCGAATCATCAGGGTTAGTAAATTCTGTGTGGGGAACAGAGAGTCTGCTGTAACATATGAGAATGAATTTAGACAAAAGGGGGAGAACTATCATAACTCTTAACTCAAACTCAAATAGAAACCTATACATTTTAGATCAGCGTTTCTCATAATTTAATTACGGATTTTTTAATTTTGATATTTTTACAAATAAATTTATTTTAAATAATTTAAATAACGAAACGTGCAACTTTGATTTAGTTTGTTAGTAGATTGTCGTTATCTGGAGACAAGTTCTGGAACGAGTCAGGATCAAGGAGTAAGTCAGTTTGGTTACCCTTTGTCATTGGAATTGTATAGTAATGAAGCCATCTGGCTTATTAGTACACGAAAAACGCAAACATCCAATCAATAGGAAAAGATATTGAATTTTTTAAAACCTGAAGCGAAACTATAAAAAGGATAAAAATAACTTGATTAAAAAAACTTACAAGTCTAGTGTATTCATATAGTGTTGCAGAAATAATCGCCAATACTGGTTTCTTTATTTTAATTTATGTAGGTAATCCTCACTCGATTCCTGCGAGAGTTGTACTTCCCTTTGTGGAATTGTTCACAAATCATTTTCTGAGAGGGAATCATCCGAATTATTACAAGAATATTCAATTTAGTACAACATAATGCCAAGAAGAATTGACAAGATGTCTGAAGATCTCGAATATACCTTAATTATTAAGAACTGATTGAATTAAAAATGAAAATTAAAAATTCTATTAAAAACGAAACATTTTTCATTTTTGGGCGTCTAATTTGATCAAACTCGATTCCCGAAATAAATAGACTCACAAACAAAAGAAAAAAACTAAAAGCCATGAACATTTTTTATTCCTTGGGTTAATTTCCTTGGATTAATTAAAATACTCTTCTTATTTTTTTAAAACCAAATTTAAAAACTAAGTTAACAACTACTGGCTATCTCATAATTGAGAACGCATTTACCTCGAATATTTACAAGTAAATTATTGTTAAGTGCGAGTTCAGAGTTGATCCTAGTGATAGAATCCCAAATATCGAGTATCTGTAAACCTTCACCAAGGTCAAGTTCCACATTAACAATTTTTTAAAATAAAAATACTAATTAATTTCAGCAGGGGGTGAATTAAAAAATGTTTAAGAAACACTGACTTGTACTAAATTGTATTCGAGATTGCATTCCAATGTCTGTTTTTTAACGTGGGTTCCGAACTACCCATTGACTTCCACAAACTAGACAACTTGTCTCAATTTATTTCAGAAGGATTCAACACGCTAAAACCACATTTAAAAATGTTCTTGTTTCTCTTGACATAAGATAGCATTCATTCTCAAGAAAGTCTCTAACGAAAAATATTTATATAATTTTATATCCCCCACTGTAAGAAATTTTGATTGGACAACAATAGAACATGGTGATGGCAGTTAATCTCCCTAGATACAAGATAAACACATGTCCTTTCTAGAGAGCCATCCAGGATTCTGGTCCACGTCGGATAAGACCACCTCTTTGTCGGTCTGGAGTCACTTAGTTGTAACTTTCACTCTGTCTTTTTAACCCGGTAATCCTGGGGGTAATAATAATAACTCAAATGTTATTAGTGTTTAACGTTAAATTGAAAACTATCTTATAAAATACACTTTCCCACAATAAACGAGTTTTAATTCACTTAAAATTCTTATCAATTAACAAAAATAAGAAATATGTCACAAACAGTTCCGATTCCCGAGCGCTAAGAGTTACCTAATGCTCGGATTAGAATTTGAAACGTATCAAAAAATAATTAAAAATCCATAATTTTTACATAATCTTATTTTTAAATTTTTTTTTTTTAATAATTATTTAAAATTTATTAACAATAAAATATTATTTATTAACTATGGGGAAGAGCGGCTGCTGACATCACGGAGTAAGCGTTTCCGCGAATAACTGCGATACCAATTCTTTGCCTCAGCCAGACCGCTTCCCGCACGTCTTTCTTGCGGTGGGCCAATTTTCCCCCGATTTCCTTTAGGAAAGAGGCTGTAATACTTCCAGCCGCACCAGACGTCTCGATTGCTACCGGTACAAAACGGTAGCGGTCTCCAATTTCGCCATATTTTTTAATCTTGATTTTTTCGGCCAGATCGGCTGCCGATATTTTTAAATTAACATAAAAACTTTTTCCTAATATCAAATATCTGTGTTTAGAAATTATAAAATTTCATAAAAAATTCTTACCATTGGTTCAAGTTTGATCAAATAATGTATTTTAATATAACAAATTAATTTTTTTTGATTTTTTATAAGTCCACTAGGGTAACGCGTAGCGCTCAGTAATCGGTAATACCTGTGACAGGATATTCTCCATGTGAGCTCCTAAACAATATATTCTTAGATATTTTTAAAGGGATTTTTGTTTTTTAGATAACGGCAACCACTTACCAGCAACAAAATCAATACAATACACTTTCTTAAATTTGCCACTTTTTATTGTAATTATTGTAATTTTCTTTTTTAAATGATATTTTCCAATTCTGAATTTTGCCACAATTTTTGAAAATTATTTCTATTTTTAAATATTTAAACAATTACAAGCAAAGTATGGGTCGGACTGTTTCTGTTGAAGGTTACACAGAAAATCGAAATATTGACCTATAGAGTTGATAATATGTCGCAAGCGCTGAGAGTGATCGAGCGCTGAGCGTGATCCATCAATGTCAAAAATAAAAATAATATATTATATCAAAGTTGGCAAATTTACAAAAGTGCTAATTGAAGAATATCATATTTGCCAAACAAAATTGAGTTGCTTTCCGGTTCAAATCTCTAAGCTTCATTCCGGCTGAAAGTTCCACACGTCTACAATGTTTTCTGACTTAAAAAGTGACCCGTCATCAGTGATGCCTCACCGCCAAAGCATATTGTCTATTGGGACTTATGTATTAAGTCAGATTTGACGGTAGGACTGTTCGAATCTCGTTGCTGTATACACTCCCATTAATGGATACTTCATTTCGAAACCGAACTCGTCGCCTCACAGATGGGATCTGTTCGACGAAAATTGACTATCTCTGAAAAGTCAATTGTTCGTATTCGAACACACGGCTGTCAGATCCTATGTCCCCAAACGTTAGCAAAGAAAGCATCTTAAATATAAACAGTCAAACCGTAGACGACAGCATTAGGATGAGCGTACCGAAGAATAATTAATTTAATAAAATAATTAAAAATAGCTTTATTAACAATTTATAGTGTATTTCATTGAAGTTTTAGTTTCTTAGACATGGATTGCTTACTTGACTTGGAATTTTTTCCGTTTAAATTACTGCGTTTTACCGCTTCGATGTTTTTGTTATTCTCAAGGGTATCGAACATAGCAGTGGAAGACCTTAAAGTCTTATCAATTCCCTTCTCAATGCGAGACTTCTCCCGCTTGCCAGTTTCCACTTTACCGAGCTTCTTGAGCCTGTGACGCTGAAAAATTTTCTTTTTCCTGCGTTCCCGTTTCTTATCAGATTCCGTTCTTTCGTCCTTTCCAAGAATTAAACCACATTTTCGTTTGTCCTGCAAAACCGTAAACCAATAACACCACCGTGATCTCTTCTGGAGCAAGGACCCCAGCCTGAGCAGACTGAGCTGTAGGGACGTTCTCCTCCGAGTACAAGGCAGCCAAATTGTTTACGATAACAGCGTCCGGCTGAGTCTATCGAACATTTACAAGGAAACTCACACTGGCGGGGGAATAGTGGAAGCTGGAGAACGATTTCAGCTTGTAGAAGAGGGAATTAAGAGAGGACCAAATTTCAGAATGTAGTTTCTCCAGT
Source organism: Dicyema japonicum (assembly GCA_011109175.1). Taxonomy (NCBI): domain Eukaryota; kingdom Metazoa; phylum Dicyemida; class Rhombozoa; family Dicyemidae; genus Dicyema; species Dicyema japonicum. Next base: position 86,653 of record RDEW01000068.1, read on the forward strand.
CTCCGATCTGCTTCAACTTTGGCGAGATTCTACATGAACTCAAATATAAAACCGACGAATTAGCGTGTGACTCCTCGTAGATACCATCTCCTCAAAGTCCGCTTGCTCATCGTTTTCCTCAGAATTTTTTTCCTCCGTCAAATCTCCGCAGAAAAGTCAAGTTCAATCTGATCTTCCTCAAAAAAATCCTTGTATGTTTTATGCCTTCTTATGACTTCTTCCACGGAATCGGACTCTTTTTCGTCTACTGGTTGAGGTTCCGTTGACTTTGCGGTAAAAAAGGGACGAGTTGTTTATAAATGAAAGGGAAGGCAAAAATTCTCTGTTAGTAAGCTCGATTTGCTTCTTTATTTGTTCGTTGTCGAGTCCGCTGATATACAAGTCTTTTGGAAGACGTTTTAAGTTAGGGATGTTTGTTTTGTGGAAATTCTTGTATAAGGTTTTCAGTTCATTCCTGCGGTCCAGACGGAATTCATGCAATGGTTCTGAAAAACATTTGCCCTTGTGCTATATCATGGCCCTCACCAAAATTTTCAACTTTTCAATCAACAAAAATTGTATTTCTTCCATATGGAAGCTATCAAATATACGACCAATTCTGAAACCCGGGCGACGAAAGGGATCACCAGCCTCTGATGCCTTTGGGATATCTTGATCGTGGGATCCGACTAATAGGTCATCAGCATATGATAGGAGGAAATTGTCTTTATTATCGGGTTGTGGTAAATCGGACATGCATAAGTGGAACCTTGTGGGACACCATTGGGTAGTAATCTTGAAATTGATTTGGTCCCATCCATGTATACCCGGGCCCTTCTTCCATTTATGAAGTTAACAAGCCAAAGTTTTATATTGGGGTTGACGGGGAGGGCAAACAATTTTCGGGTTAGGATTTTCCTTGAGACAGAATCGAAGGCCTTTTGTAAATCGATAGAGCAAACGACTGTTTTGAGGTTACAAGGATTTGTGTTAAAGCCTTCAATGATAAATTGGTTGAGGGAAGCTAGGTGGGTAGAAGTTGAATGACCCCTTCTGAAATCAATTTTTCCAATAATTTTGATAAGGTGCATAGTTAAGATATTTGTTGAAATGATGCAGGATTTTCCATAGGCTTCCCAGGCTTAAGGATTGGGGTATATATGACAGTATGCAGATAGTTGGAATTGTATTCATGTTTAGTGAATAGTTGAAAATCACTGTGATTGCATCAATCGCAATAGCTCCAAGGTGTTCTCTCGGAAGTGCATGTGTATAAATCACTCAGTTTAAATTGAATATTTGCTTATTCTCGATATTAAACGGATTTCATACGAACGATCCTTACTTAGCGAAGTTGACTCCACTATGATATCAAATGGAATAATTTTATAGAAAATTACATAACTTTTTTCCGGGTATATTTTCTGTGTACATGGAAAAGTCGGTTCGAAGATAGCCAACCCTCCAGGTCGTTTAGATGTGACTGAAGTTCTGATTTCGCCATATCCACGGATCTGTTTCTGCTTGAAATAATTAAATCGTTAGCATATGTTAGAAGCATTGAATCAGGTCCTCCATGGCGAGGTAATTCTTGTAAGAATAACTTAAAAACGCTGGAGAAAAGGGCAAGCCTTGAGGGAGGCTATTCGGGAGGAGACAATATCTCAGCCTATATACACACGTCAACTTGGCGCAATTTAGAGGTTTTAATTTAAAGTAGTAATATTTTTATTTATTAATTTTTAGTAATTTTAATAAAATTGTAATTTTTTCTTGAATTTTATTTTTTCTATTAATAAAATAAGGCCATACATGCGTTCTTTGAATGTCTCAAAGTAAATTTTGTCCCTTTCGGATTCGTTCTCTCCGTATATTCCGATGGTTTGAAGAGCTTTGGATGTAATAAAGGAAAACCTTCACAATACTGGTTTTTGTTGATCCACCCTTTCTTTTCGTGATCCAGCATTCTGAACATGGCTTCGATGTTAGTTTCTGTGAAAAACACGGGAAATTGGTTTGGTTTTGCCACATATTCTTTCAATTTCATTAAATATGACTTTACGTAGTTTGCCAAGTCAACTATCATTGTTACATCAAATATACCGGGTTTCTCCACAAGAATCTGACTCACAATCTCGTGGAATAGTTCCTTTATTTTGTATTCCTTTATGTACTCGTCGGCTTCTTCTACTGACATGTTGCTAGGATACAATTTACTTATTTTTAAATTAACATATTAGAATTTCTCAGATTTGATAAATCAATTGGCTACCTTCTGCCTACACAGGTCGGTCCCAGATGTACTTTACTTACACGAGGAGTCCTGTGTCTCGCGGCAAGTAAAGATATATTGTTTTCCATCCAGAGAGCACTCATATGGCCCTTGGGAGTAACGATTCTGAAGTACTAATGTCAAGAGGTTAGAATATTTTACAACAATACAGGGTCAAGACATGCATCCTCATCAACAACTTGTTTTTTTAACCGTGTCTTTATGAGGTATGCCAGTCTTAGGCGGATTCCAATCTCGGAATAAAAAAATAAAGTCTCAATGATTTATCTTTAACGATTTCCTACGTTTTACACATATTGATTTCCCCCTTTTCTCGGTTATTTAATCTTTTCTCGATAAGTTGTCGCTTGTGATTACAGAAAATCGATGTGAGTTAACTGAGTGATCCTTGACTGACAGGAGGAGGTTGGTATCTTGAATTGCTTTTCATAAGGGATTTCAGTCATTTCGTATATTGAGTGTTTTTCAAAGTATTTGATGAAGGAGTTGATAAGGAAGTTGCTTGCTAGTTCGGTCACCCTTACGAATTTTCGTTGTCGCTCGAGTAGAGGTGCTCAAGAATAACAAACTCGGATTAGGACAGAAGACTCTGTTGGTGGTTTCCTAGGCAACATATTCAAGAAATAATAATCATTGATAGTGCCTACTGTCGCCGATACGACCAATCTTCACGCCCGAGATTCATCGACAGAAGGAAAGAACCTACGAATGTTCTCCACCCATAGCTGGGTGGACAAAGAAACGGTGCAAAATATTCAGCCTAAAAAATAACCCTACAGTCATCCAATGACAACACAATTAGTAAAAATATAAAAATCTTTAAAATAAGCATTATTCATCAGAGAGCACTTCACCGTGGGCTTTGTGCTGCCCGTCATAAACAATAAACTTTGCCCCCACGTGTATCGCCTCATTGAAATTACAAAACTTAAAAACAAAGACCTCCCACATTCGAACTACAAATTAACTAAAATCCCCACCGACTCTTTCAGTTCTTCCAGCAAAGCAGTCTGTCTGATCCCCTCCATGAAAATAGTCGAGATATCTCCCACTTTGAGAGTAGAAGAGCTCTTCAGAGTAAAGACTCGACCCACAAACTTTTTCCTACATAAAACCAGGATCTTGAAGCCACCAAACTTGTCCCTGGTCACTTAAATCATAAGACAACTATTCTGGGGACACACAAGATGAATCGATAAAAGCGATTGAAATTCGTGACTTTACAGCGGTCAGAGTAGAACAGGGAAACTTCCACCTATGAAGACTGTCGACGGATATTTGTAGGAATTCCCCATCATCAAGGGGACCTAGCAATAGTACTTGTCCAACGCTGATTGTTCCCCTGACAATATTTTTAACAAAAACCTCTTCAAAGTCCCTCCAACAATAATTTTGTTTTTATTATTATTAAATATTCTGATTATCTAAAATTCAAATATTTAATAAACTCTGAATTCGCATTCTTCTGGTCTACTAGGGGACGGGGTGGGAATTTCAATCCCGACAGAAATCCGTGATCAGTCTACGTTACTTCCAGTTAAAAGAGAGATTCCAATCAATGGAATACTTCCATGATATTACAGGAGTACCAATTTGATTCCAATGTAGAAACAAGGTCCGCCTTCGCATTAACTATCTTCCAATTTTCCCGCCTATTCTTCCTGCTTCATTAATTTGCTCCAAAATCTGCTCCAATTTGATCTCGGAATTTTCCGCTGTCATGTTGTCGGTTTTGTTAAGCACAACGACTGTTGGGAGATCGAAAGCGACATAAATAGACAGGTAGTCCTCAACCGAAAGGCCTTAGGTTAGTCGCATTCCTTACCGCTGGTCTCGTTCTGTGAACTACAAGAATGCCAAATTCTGGGTGATTCGCAGTTAGACCTCCGAGAGCTGTTCGCAAGAATTTCTTGTTCCCCGGCAGATCGAGGATCGCCACGAGTCTTTCGGCATCTGGAACAAATCTCTGTTAAATCCCTGGTGTACTATCTGAAATTAAGAACCCTTAAACCTCATCATCTTTGTTAAGTCCAATAATGATGGGTGAGGTAGTCGAAGTCATACCAGAGTTTAACTCGTGGTAATGTGTCAGCAATGATATCCTTGCTAATCCTGACCGTCGTCCAGTTTTCCGTTGTCGAGGAAACCCACAAGGTTGACTTTCCCGCGTTTGATTTTCCCACCACGGCAATTCTTATCTCGGGTCTCTTCCATAAGAGTAAAAAAAACCGTCGCAATCCCTACCTGTTCTTTGATGATAGTTACTTCAACGTGGTCCTTAAGTTTGGAGACATCAGCCTTAGCTCCAGCTTAGAGGCCATCAGTAGCACGTGATCGATCGAGGACTGCATCTCCTTCTCCGTTATATTAGCCACTGAGCCGTCGTCGTTGATTCCAAGGAGGTAGATAGCTTTTCCGTCGCCCTGGCTTAATCTGTAGTTCATTTGGGTGACGAGACGTTCCAGGCGGCGTTGAGAAGGACCGGAGATCATCCTCTAAGAGTGAGGAAAATTCATACCTTGTACTCAATGTTACCCTCGTCTGACTAAAATAGTTATTTATAAATACTTCAGTGGATATGGATTACCCTTGCTCATAAATAATGTAAAATTAAATAATTGTTAAATTTATTATTATTATTTAATTAATTTAATAATTTTTAAATATTTATATATTAGTTTATTATTTAATTTATTAAATTAATCTTGATTATTTCTGTTTGCTGTTAATTCTTTAATAAAATCAGGACAATTTTTATACACCAAAATCAAAATTCCAATTTCAAATTTGTCCCCAAGCAGTCAGGTTCACTAATATGTGACGTAAAAAATTAAAGATAGTCATAATAAAATGTTAATAATCAATTTTTATTGCATCATTTAATAATTATTCACTTTTTAGTAATATTTATCATAAGTGTACTTTAAGATAACCATGATCAATGGAATCTGAAAACAGTAGGTCGTTGGTCGTACCGCAGCCACCAGGCAACCTATTTGGTGGTTGTTTCGTAAGGGTCTGTTTCGCTAAAAATGTGAGCAGTTTTCTCTACGAGTTGATGACCTACATAAAAACTTAAAATTTTTGGTTGTTGCTTTTCTGTTAGCTACCAGTTTCCTTCACTTGAACGATTGGCCTTAAGATTGGTTTAGAGCCTTTATGTCTTTACCTTTCGTCCTCTTCCTATTTGTGTGCGTTGATTATATGACTGATTCAGAAAACATTTTTGAACTAAAAAGTGTTGATTTGGATAAGGTTATTGCAACTTTTCGTAGTAAGAGTGTTGCAGGAATTCATGTTTAAATTAGAGTGACATCATTTTATTAATTCACTTTTCGTGTAATTATTTTACAAAGTTGAAGAATTCTCATTTTGATTGGCACTATTCTCATATTGAACGACACTTCTCATATTGATTGGCACTATTCTCATATTGAACGACACTATTCTCATTGAATGGGAAATGGTATAGTTTTGTCGATCAATAAATAAGATTTGAATTTGCTTCCACATAACAGATATGTGTTTTTTAGATATCATTCGAACTTCGGGACGATAAATTCTTCATTTTTCTGATGGTGAAGAATAATTTTTCATTAACATTTAACCCTTCCTTTATGGCCTATGCGATTGTCCAGATCTTCGAAATAGGCTTTACGGCGAATATTCACATAAATTTCATAAGATCCCTAAAATTAATCTAGGTCATGTTGACCGTTTAGTATGGAAAAACTTCCTGGCCTATTACTTAATTTCCATTTACTACTGGTATGCTAATCATGACTTATTTTAGAACGACTTATATACGTTCTTTGTTGTCTTGCAACGTTCCTGTGAATTTTTATTTAGTGACATCAGTCGGGTGTCTGTCGAAGACTTTAATTAGTTTTTTCTTATGAAAGCGCGTGTCTCTATGTCAAAAGAATGCAAATGGTTTTAAATCGACCAATTGGAATAAATTTTGTGAGAACAGGTGGTATTGTCTCATTGAAGTTTCTGACGGCAGAGTCGATTGAAGGGAAACTTCAGAATGATTGAGTTGTGGTCGGTAAGTAAGCCTTATATACAAGAGATGACAGACGCAAAAGAAGGCACAGTAAAGGAAATATCCTGTGAGGTGGATAAGTCACCATGTCGGATCCTTGTATGTTTACTTGGATCATCGAGGTAATCAACTCGTCAATGGTGTCTGATGCGAGAGATTCACTAAAGTCCAGTTGTAGCTTAGCACACTAGAGAGGATTCTTTGAGTTAGGGAATTTTCGATTCGGGTGAAGCGGGTGAGATCAGGCGAAGAGATAACTATGGATGTTTACAATTTTCATTCAGTGACAGAAGGCGGATATTGAATGTTAGTTGTTCAGAGGAAAGAGTGCTTATATGATATCCAAGATGTCGTCGAAAATGAAATAAGAACTCTTCTCTTCTAATTCTGACTTTATCTTGGTTGGAGAACTGAACTCGATAACGTAAGCTTTGGTTGTTTGACGCCAACCAAGATTGAAGACTGTCAACAATTATTAACTTTGAACTGAAACACTACTTTCCGAGTGTTGAGGGAAAACTGGTGTCTTTCCATCTTCTCCTTCATAGAGCCTGCGAAAGCCCCAGTTATCTTGCAGGTAATTAGAAATAGCTACATTCCCCGGATATTGTAACTAAACCTAAAAGTTAAAAAACCTCCCATATTTGTAGCTTTGGTGCTGAATGTGTAAACTGGAAGAATCTTAGTTAGTTAGTTAAGAGCTCTTTCGCGTGTCCCTAAAAGGGGTTCGCTTGAGCCATGTTTTGCAGCCATCCTCCTCGCCATCCTCGCTTACGCCATCTTGTTCTGGCCTTCATTCGAACATCATCCAGATCGTCCGCTGTCACCAATTTACGACTATTTTGTTCGTAGTCATCTTTTAAGCAGGTTGGAAATGTGTTTCTTGGTCTGCCTCGAAATCCGCGACTTCCGGCGTAGTAGAAATATTTTTCAATTATTCTGTAACATGGCGTAGTCGAGTCTAGTCTGAGGATATGTAAAAATAGTCGCCATCTCGATAAAATAACATCGGTGCTGAGTGGTCAGGATTTACATCGTGAATATAGATTTTCATTTGAGATTTTTCTCTGCAAAAAAATTCCAATTAACATCCGGAGTTGGCTCCTGTGAAAAGTATCTAGCTTCTCTAAATCAATTTTAGAAGATGCCCATGTTCCAGAATTGTATAGCAAAATTGGTTTAACAAACGTGTCGTATAGTCTGACACGAAGTTTCAGTGATACATGTTTTTTCCTTATCCAAATTAGGTACATTTTTTGAAGTATATGGTAGCCAGCATTTTCCTTCGACAAATATCCTCAGCATCACCTAGCAGTGAGCCGAGTTTTTTGGTATGTCTCCAGCACTCATCGTTCCTTGATTCTGCTCGTTCGACTCGTGTATAATCAGTTTTTTTAATGTTTATGCGTAAATCACAATTCTTAAAAATACGTTCGGCTTGAAGTAAAATTTGGTCAAGTACTTCTTGGTCGGTAGACACAAAGTCTACATCATCCGCATAAATTATCTCTGTTATGTCCCGGTATTTAGGACCCATGACATTTCTCAATTCCTTGAGCGCAGCTTCGAGGTAAACAATAAATATAATTGGGGACAAGGAATCTCCTTGTGGAGTACCCATGTTGGTACTGAAACTCTTCGAATGCTTTGTTCCTATTCTCACGGATAGGTCAGTTTCGGAAAGTAATAAACTTATTAGTCTCAGGCAGTCTTCGTCAAGCAGTTCCTTTAGAACAATCATGAGTTTTTCTCTATTGATGCTGTCAAAAGCCTTCGTTAGATCAATTCCTAGGATGTAGATTACTTTCGTGTATTTTTGACATATTGATGTGAGCCATCGATGACTCCACACAATATCTGAGGTTGATCTTCCACTTCTAAACCAACTTTGACTTAGGGAAAGGTATTTTTCCACTGGCTCTCGTATACGGTTAAGCACTATGATCGATAAGGTTTTCCTGATAACTGACAATAGAATAATAGGTCTTAGTCCGTCCAACGACCCTTCTTTTTTCCCAGGTTTATGTATTGGAATTAAGACTCCATGTCCCAAAGGAAGTGGACAGTGAAGTTCCATCGACTCATTTAAGATATTCGTGATTATATTCATAACAGTAACCGGGGCATGTTTTTGTAACTCACCCGGAATGCCATCATAACCAGCCGACCGATTTCCCTTTAGATGCATAAATGCATCGGTTACTTCCTTTATTGTAATTTTGTTTGTAAGGGGTCTCGGATATCCAATAAATTTAGGTACATTCATCCCTTCAGATTTAAACAACGACTCGAAGTGTCTAGCAATATAATTTGCTTTATCCTCAGGGTTTTGAAGATATTGACCTTCGTCGTCACAGACTTTCAGTGGTTTCTTTGCAGTTCCTCGTGTAAGTATCATAGTGTTTATTGATAATAGGATTTACAATGGGCCTAATAAACTGGCATAAACAAGGGACATTAGTAAACTATGTGAAATCCTATTAAGGAACTCAAGGAAGAACGTCTGCTAGTGCAACCAAATCTATTTTCCAATAGTCCATTACAGGCTTTCGTTCCCGAAGAGAGGTCCAAAAATAGGTCCACTCTCATTTTTATAGCACATCCAACCTTCGCAGAAATCACTTCATAGGCGAAAGGATTTTCATCAAAAATGCGTGGAACGACTTTCGAAAGAAAAATGCGGATAGAAAATAAAAATACTTGATACAAGGAATCACTTGAATTCCTATCGGAAGATAAATGATCTATGAAGTACTCACTAAAGAGAATCCTAATTGATCAATGCATAATCTTTGGAGAAAAACTCAAGAGATTTAATAGAACAGATCAAGGAGATTTCATTCCAAATGAAATGGATCATAATATGGAAACCCCACTATGAGTTTAAATGATCAACAAATTTTTATCATGTAACGAGATCATTGGTGAAGGTTATCAGTGAGTGCATAAACAATGCACTGGATTACCTCCATGAAGGTGTTTAAAGAAGCTGAGACGCGAAAATATTATAAGGGAACAACTATTCAGCTTTCGTTCATGTAAATCCTGCGGTTCATCTAAACTTGAGATAAACAAGAGGCTTCATTTTCCATTTTAATGTTAATGTCTCGACTAGAGCAACTGAAAACGATACTTTCTAACTTGGTGACCTGTCACGTGTTCTTTATATTTAACTTGAAAACCCACTTTTGTGGATATAATCATGTTTTGGAGGTTCCCAACCTTGTTTTGTTATCAAGAAAATTTTACTTTTACCCCATTTAGGCCCACCTATAAAAATAGTCTCTTGTCTGAAAATTGATTGTGGACAAAGATACACAAACTTCTATTTTTTTAAAAGAAAACAAAAAAAGCCTTTTGGTCAAGAGATTAGGATTACGAGGGTGTTCCCTTTGATCGAGCCTATACTTAAACCAGAATCCTTCACGGTGCTAGCTTCGTCCGGTACTGGAGAAAAATGCGTGCGTCTTTTCTCCCACGACCCATGAGGTCTTCATCGCAATAAGAGTGAAATTGTAGTTATCTCTGAGTGATCCGTACTTACATATTTATAATATAGATTGGGTATCATAATTTTTAAATAAACTTGGAAATATCTAGCCAATTCATTCAAGTCGATTCTCCTTGCATAACAAAGCGTACATGGGAAATGTGAGAAGAAATTACTTTAATCTTCAATAATTGGGAAAACTTGAAAAGGTTGAGAATTCATATTTTTGGAAATAAACGAATTTGTGTTGACTTCTTTATAACTTTCCAAACCTGACTTTATCTTTGTTTCCAATGCTTAACAATAATTTTTGAAGAATTGGATGACTCCAGTATGGAGGAAGGAGATGAGGATACTTAACATTTTTTACAAACATCAAATTATAATTTAAAAAAGTTATTACAAAGGGAATGACATTTATACTTTGAAAAAAAAGAAAGATAACAACGAATACCTGTGTCCTAACTTTTTTAATTCCGTGTATGGTCTGAGATGAAAAGACAGGCATTCACAAATCAAGTGGCTGAGTAACATTATACACAACAGGAATATGTTAATCTCAACCTTCGATTACGGAAACTGTCCCCTATTACAAGATGTTCAAATAATAACGATGATTTGATAATTCTCTAATCAATGCTATGAATTCTTAAGTTAAAGGGAATAGAGTTTTTATTAAAGCTTAATGTTAGAGATAATTATTAAGGATTTGGTGGAGTGTTGTCCGCAGAATTATCATTATCCTTTAATTAGAAATAAATTACATTCCATCCTAAAATATCACATAAACGAAAGGATGTGTATGTTGGAGAACTTTCGTCATTTTGTCTATCATCCTTCCGATTAAATTCAAATATACCCCCATCCCATAATATCGTTTATTCTGAATGAATTGTTGCTCATTTATTGGACATTAAATTTTTCTTTATATATTAAAATTTATCAAATTAATCTTCCCATCCAACTGAGAATTCGATAATTTACTTTTTTGAAGAAAACCTATAAATTTTTAATTTGCAAACAAAACCCTGACTCGTCTTTATCTCAGAAAAATTCGTTTGCAATTTAGAATTCGTCTTTTGTTTCAAATTTAAAATAAATTTCTAATTTTAATGATTTAAGTTCGAAATACAATAATTACTGATCCATTTGATTAATTTAATTTTTTGCTTGCTGTTTTGATTTTTTAATTTATTATTTTATGACCCCAACTCATTCATAAAACCCGTACTTTATATAACGTTGGAACTTGGGCGACCTCATCAGGGGATATGCAAGACTAGATTCGTTCCACAGAAGAACTACTTGGTTTACCAGAATATCGAGAAATGCTTTATATAAGAGATGCAACACTAGACCTGACAGTTTAGAAGTACTGGAATCCCGATGGAAGCTCTTCGGACACGTGCTGAGGATGGAATTAACATGCCCATCGAACATATCTATGGAAACATACTATGTTAGTCAAGAATGCCCCTATCGTGGAAGACCTAGAACAACACTGCCAATAGTTTAAAAAAAATACCTGATGTTAGTCAAGAAGGCCCCTATCGTGTAGACCTAGAACAACACTGCCAATAGTTTTACAAAAATACCTGATGTTAGTCAAGAAGACAGCTATCGTGGTAGACCTAGAACAACACTGCCAATAGTTTTACAAAAATACCTGATGTTAGTCAAGAAGACAGCTATCGTGGAAGACCTAGAACAACAGTGCCAATAGTTTTACAAAAATACCTGATGTTAGTCAAGAAGACAGCTATCGTGGAAGACCTAGAACAACAGTGCCAATAGTTTTACAAAAAATACCTGATGTTAGTCAAGAGAAGACAGCTATCGTGGAAGACCTAGAACAACACTGCCAATAGTTTTACAAAATACCTGATGTTAGTCAAGAAGACAGCTATCGTGGAAGACCTAGAACAAACCAGTGCCAATAGTTTTACAAAAAATACCTGATGTTAGTCAAGAAGACAGCTATCGTGGAAGACCTAGAACAACAGTGCCAATAGTTTTACAAAAATACCTGATGTTAGTCAAGAAGACAGCTATCGTGGAAGACCTAGAACAACAGTGCCAATAGTTTTACAAAAAATACCTGATGTTAGTCAAGAAGACAGCTATCGTGGAAGACCTAGAACAACACTGCCAATAGTTTTACAAAAATACCTGATGTTAGTCAAGAAGACAGCTATCGTGGAAGACCTAGAACAACAGTGCCAATAGTTTTACAAAAATACCTGATGTTAGTCAAGAAGACAGCTATCGTGGAAGACCTAGAACAACACTGCCAATAGTTTTACAAAAATACCTGATGTTAGTCAAGAAGACAGCTATCGTGGAAGACCTAGAACAACAGTGCCAATAGTTTTACAAAAATACCTGATGTTAGTCAAGAAGACAGCTATCGTGGAAGACCTAGAACAACAGTGCCAATAGTTTTACAAAAATACCTGATGTTAGTCAAGAAGACAGCTATCGTGGAAGACCTAGAACAACAGTGCAATAGTTTTACAAAAATACCTGATGTTAGTCAAGAAGACAGCTATCGTGGAAGACCTAGAACAACAGTGCCAATAGTTTTACAAAAATACCTGATGTTAGTCAAGAAGACAGCTATCGTGGAAGACCAAGAACAACAGTGCCAATAGTTTTACAAAAAGACCTGATCAATATCAAAAGAAATTTAAAAACTTCCGACGACCTTGACACTATGAGAGCCTTGGCTAGGAACTTTTGCTGCACATGCGGGGCTATAATTAGTATGCTATCGTGAAGTGCTTAAATAATAATAAAGAACCAAGATCCACTTTTTTAGACACTTGTCGCCATAAATACACTCGATGATCTTTGAACATGACTTTAAAGATTTTCGGCAATTGTATGTGCCTCTCCACAACGTGCTACAAGAGAACGCACTTGTTTAATTAAAATAGTTATATACATCATAAGATGCTCTGGTCGATTTTAATTGTCGTCTTTAGCAAATTGGACATTTCCAACTTGCACCTATTAGATGTGTTTAATTTGTTTTGAAAAAATGAAATATTTTTATCCTTTAAGTGCGGATGCTTCATCGATAAATGTCTTGATAGTTAGGAGAGAGCAAGATATGTATTAGGCATTATATGATTACATATTACACATTCTGCCGTATGCGGTAAATCAGATCCGTTCTGAAAAACCCATGAGAGGAAGCTTCATCATATTTTCTTTTATAAAAAACCTTTTTTGAATATTTTTTGAATCTCTTATTCAATCATTGTTTCTTATTAAAATCTTAAAAACGGTATGTCAGGAAACACTGGATGAGTGCATAGGTCACTGCAATTATTCACAAAATATTAACCTCACAAATGTAAAATTTTATCAATGTTGTGCTAATAAATTGAATAAACACAGTGAATATTGCTTAAGATTCCAAAAAAGAAAATACCATAATATGGGGATCGATTCGCCTTCCAACCGAACTTCGTTGAGAAGACTGGCGTGGTTGGCCCCAGCTATCAGGTCTATCAGGTGACTTGCAAATGCAGAAAGGAGAGTCTTGAATGACTGAATGACCGATGACTCCTTTAGATCATTAAGTTCACGATCATGAGGTGTAACTCCCATTGTATCCTAATACCTTAAGGCATAAGGGAGCCATTTAACTTTAATGGGATAAAAATGATAAAAGCCACATTGAGCATGACATCTAACAGCGATCGACATGTTACATTTAACCAGCATAGACGTGACAAAATATTTTTCAATTGTAGCCAAATGAATTGTCTGTGAAATTTCAGCCAAAGTGATTCCGACACTCTTGCCACATGCCACACTTCTTCTTTAATCAAGAATAAGCCTCCATAGATTTTCTCACACATAAATAGGGGGATCTTAGTCTCCTCAAATACAAATTATAATTTCCAAAGAAATAACTTAATAATTATTAAACTAATTCCCATTAAACCAAAAGTTATATAATTAAACGATAAAATTTATTCTATGTTTCGATAAAAAATTATTCAAATCTTCCATATGTTTACCCCATGAATTTTTCAAGAGCCAATACTTTTCACCTTTTGAAATTCCATAACCCACAACAGAGAGTGAATGTAAATTATGCTCATTTGGACAATTTTTGTAATGGAATATTTCTAAAACGTTTCATTAATATTTAGCTATAAAATATAGTTCAAATCTGGTAGAATGAATGAATTTAACAGTGACAGGTCCAACATCTACAAGCGTACGCAAAAGTATTTTTTATTACCACTTTCAAGTTCTTTATATCCAGTCAAATTAAATTTAATATCTGGTTGACCTCTATATTTGCATTTACTAGCCTATATAATTATCCGTCGAAATTACTTTGGCTATATATGGATACCGTATTTCAGAATTAATTCCTCCGTTTTTTCGAATGTATTCATACACTTTATTTTCAGATTCACCTTTGCTGCATCCGTGATCATTCACACAATCAACTATATTTTGTTCGCTCATTGATATAAGTTTATTGTGTTTGATTGCAAAATGTGACTCCAACGTAGCCAACTAAATATATTAAACATTTTTAACTGCTCCAAAAGCATAGCATGAGCCACAATCAATCCTTGATTTTACATCAGTTACACAGTTTTTTTTACCCAATTAAAAGATCGGATATTTTTTTTCATAGATAGAGAAATCTCCAAGTAATTCATTTTCTACTGTACCATAAGAAATTATAATTATTATATAAATTGAATTTGCTGGGTTTGAATATTTCTCTCCTTGTCTACAAAATTATTTTATGAGAAAACCATGTCAGCAAACTGATTAATTCCTAATTCATACAAAAAATTTCCTTGTTTTGCGAGTATTGTGGTTGTCAATATGTCTTAAATTTTCAGTAAAAATGGCCTTTCTAACTTGGAATTCTAAACCAGAATACGATTTGTCTATATTAAAAATTAATTTAACTGTATTTTTCCAGAAAATTATTCCATTTGATTTCATAATAATCAAAGGATTGATTGAATGATTCGTATTTGAAATGAATTTTAGATGAAATAAAAGAATTAAACAATATAGTGGAAACAACAAAAATTAGGTCGATCATTTTAATTAATTCTGTATATTTTCATTTAAATATTATTTTATTATCAAAATATTAAAAAAATATTATTAAATTTAACTGAGTTCTACAAGGATCAGTTCTCTCCCATGATTTTTAATCATCACTTTCATTTTGCTATTTTTTCATAATTAGTATGGCTCTCGTGAAGTGCTTAAATAATAATAATGACCCCAATATACTCAATTGGCGTAAATTTAGTAAAATGTTTATTTGTTTGATAGTCAATGAGTCTGGAAAGCGAGGTTGTTTCAAAAAACTAAAAACTCATGAAATACTATTTTGCTTAATGAAAATTGCAATAAATATATTTTGGTCTCTAAATTATTTTAAAGAGAGTGAGGTATTTGGTGGATTCTTTGAATGTGTCTAATGATTTGAAGATGGAAAGCACTATGATAAAATTTTAATTTAATTAATTTATTGAACCACAACCAACGTCATATCCAAAAATAACCAAATTTCAAGTGATCCCAGACTCCTTCAACAGTCTCCGCATCTTTTCTCAGTGTTTCGACTGCGTCCCTGCGCATTCTCCTGACATGATGAGTCTCACCGAAAAAGTGCCCGGATGTGTAGGAAGAGCCGTCCAGGAAAACTCCTAATTTTTGGTCCTTAGAATTTTAACTGAACGTAAAACGTCTGATGAAATCGGATCTGAAGGTCTTGGGTTCGAATCCGAAAAATGGATTTTTCAGCGAAGGTCGATTCTTGTCAAACAGATCCCACCCGTGAGACGACGAGTCCTTCTGGCACGACACAGCATTGAAAGGGATCTTCTTACTCTATCTTACCAAATCCTCTGGTGAAGATTACATTATGAAAACTCTTCCGCCGAAAAATGAAGTGATGTCTACGAAGTAGGACTTGTTATGAAAATGAAATAGGGCGGATCTACTTCTTCACCTTTATTCGGAAGCCTGTAATGTACTATTGGAAAATGGATTTTGGTCGGCACAAGCAGATGTTCTCCTTTTGGTTCCTTTCTTGAATTAATTTGTTATGACTTTTTGTGCTGAGCTTACCATTGTAAGGTGGGATTAATATTAATCGTCTTATCGGATACGTTCTCCTAACCCATTTAAAAAAAAGACCGTATCAAATCTCAATTTCTTATTTTTTCCAATTTGTCTTAAAAATTAAATTAAAAATTGAGGACCGCGGTCCAGACCAGTCTTATGACAATCGAACAACGACTGAATCCTTGCTACAGTTTTCTTCACCACTCTCTCTACTCGAATTCATCAAACATCCTTATACAAGCATTTCCAGAACCAGTACTTTCTGTTTTTGTGACCGTGGGAACTGAAGTCATCTCCTACAGGTACATCACATGACGTCACTCAGAAGATAAGGAACAGAGGAAAAGATGTTAAAAAATCTTCTCCTAAGTAGTTTGTGAGGAAAATCGAACCTAGATCCAATCGCTATAGTATGAAATTGTACCAACTAATGTATCTGGTATGTTATGGGGTACATAATAATCTGAGATGGTATTACTTCCCAAAAGCTTTCGCCCATTGTATAAGTGGACTGAGATTAAAATAATGATCGCAATTTAGACAGTTGAAAGTCAATAAAAATTTCCATTTCCTTCGACAAGCTCAGGCCTTGTCCTATTGTGCTATCAATTAAGCGGGATTTAATCAGACGTATTGAAAAAAAATTTTAAATTAAAGAACAATCTTCACGAGTGCGCTTCAAGGGCTGTTCTGTAGCCGTCAAGGCGGAGAAGGCCAAACTCGGAAAATACGGCGACCTTCCCGATAATGTCAAATTTGTTCCGCTTGCTATGGAGACTTCCGGTTTCTACTCCCCTCTATACTAGAGTTTTTAGGACGTCTTGGAAACCGGATCACCTCATGCACTGGAGATCTCCGCGAACGCCGCTGGCTGTTTGAGCGAATTTCGCTCACAATTCTAAGATGGAACAGCCACGCAATGAGGGCGGCAGCTAACTGATGTTTTGTTTTTAAAATTGAATAAAATTGATTTTCCTAAAAATTAAAATTTCGGGTAAAGAATTCATTCTTGTTTTTAGTCTTTTTGCGTAAAATTACCTTCTTTTTTGCTTTTCCTTGGATTTTGTAAATAAAGTTCTTTAAATTAATAATTTCTGTAACAATTTCTCTTTTAAACAAATCAATTGTTAAAATTAAAAAAAATTTCTATGACCTAATTTATTAGACAGAGACAAATTTCTGTCTATTTCCATGCAAAGGAAAACCGATTGACTCAAAAGTTATGTCTCAATCGGCTCTTTCGTACTTTAGTAGGGACAATGGAGGACACATACGTTGGATGGCGAAGTTGATTGCGGGAACTTGGATCACCTAACTGTTTTTATGTCTTTCTTTCCCATTGATCTCGGACTTCTAAATTAATAAATTTCTACAAATATCAAAAGACTTGAACAACTCTCCTGTGTTCTGATAAGATTGGAGTTCTATTCAATACATCAGTTTGCAAAGCCATCATACCATCTATATGGAAACTTGCTCATGTGCCATTAATTCTGAAATCTAAAAGACTAAAAGATAATCCAGCCTCATTCATGTCTGTCTTGCTCTATTTCAACGTCAAAATTGTCGGAAAACTAGTCCTTCTGAAATTAAGTACGTTCTACTTGCCATGTCAATTCAGCACGTGTTCAAAATAGAACCCTCAAATTCCACCACAGATTTCTTCCGGATTGGATCTTCCAACAAACCCAGACATATAAAGATTTTTTTTCCGCCCGCCACACATTTTTGGCTTAACTTTATTTTAAGAACAAGAGAGAGAACAAGTTATCCAAATGAGCTAATTAATCCAAATGGAGACGATAATCTCTAAGTGGTGATCGATATGTACGAAACTCTATAACGTTCTATCGGAATCCTTTCATGTTTGGAAATTCCTGTTGATGGACAGGAATATGACGGCGTAACTCGTCAAACCCGGTCGTTGCTTCGGGTACAGGCAGCACTGGGAATCGAACCTGCAACCAACAAGTTAGCTACAGTTACTCAACCACTAAGCAACGTGTTCAAAATAGAACCCTCAAATTCCACCACATAGAAGACTATTGGAAAATATTCTGATCAGAAATCTCTGGAAACCTTAAGCTTTGAGTGGCTTATTTTCTTAGCGGTCAGACGTAAAGTATTTGGAGTGGAGATTTAAGATCGGCATTACGACTTCTAGTTATCTCTTTTATATATTGTACAACCTACTTATGGCTGATTTTCTTATCAAAGAAAACGAAACCTAATCCTGATAACTAGGGCAAAATAAGTCAATAAAGTCAATTTCAATTTATAATTTAATTTAATAACCCCGGATAGACCGAGAAAGAAGTTGAAGTAAACAACTAATTAAGTGTATCCAGTTTCCACTTCAACAGAAACAGAGTCCATCCGGAATCAGCATAAAGGTAAAAGACGTCCATTACATGCAGTTGTGGAAACCCCTCCACTGGAGTGGGGAAGAGCAAATGATCCTTTTTCGTGCCAGCCTGGCACTGGGCGTCACCTAGACAGGTGGATCACATGACGCCACTCTAATAGGAAAAGAGGAGGAATAGACAAGCAAGTAGAAACTTCAATCAATTAACCACGCAGCACCACATGGTGCCACGCGGCTTATTAATAAACTGATATTGGAAGTACAAAATTTGTTAATTGTCTTGTTGGAATATTGGAAAAACCAGAATCTTCTTACCTTTTTGATTGTATAAAAATCGATTCATCTCCCAATTCGTCAATTATCATTTAACTGATTGACGACATTATTCGTAAAATTTATGTTGAAAGAAACAATTTTTCTCTTCTCATTACTGATGCTGCTCCATATATGGTTTCTGCAGGAGCAACTCTTAAACAATTATATTCCAATTTATACCACATCACATGTGTCGCTCATCTAATTCACAATTGTGTTTTTAAAATTAAAGTTTTTTATCCCCAAATCGACAAGCTGATTGCTTCTATTAAAGCACTTGTTGTGAAAAACAATTATCGCAGACAACTATTTAAAGATATTGGATATCCACCAGAACCAATTATAACCAGATGGGGAACCTCGCTTAAGGCTGTTATTATGCCAAGAATCTGCCAAATGTTATTCAAAAATGCACTATCCTAGAAGAGATTCTTTACTCATTAAAAGAGCATAAGAATGTTTATTAAATGATAAACTGCACGAAGATTTAACAAACATAATATCGCAATATTATCCTTTATTGCATGTGCTTGATGACATAGAATCAACTAATTTTACTATAATAAAGCATATTGCACTCCAACAACAATGGATTTTAAAGAAGACATTTGTGGCATAAAAATTATATTGAAAAAAGAATTAATTCCAATGATATCAAAAAATAATAAATTTGGAAAATCAATTGATTTCACCTGTGGACTATTCTTTACTGCTAGAATGTCCGGCAACATCGTGTGCAGTGGAAAGATCATTTTCGATTCTTAATAAGATCTTAACAAAGGATAGGAATTTTAAGGCAGATAATGTAAAATATTACTTAATTGTAAATAACTCATTATAACAATTTTTAATTTTGTTATTTACTTTATTGATTAATTTAAAAAATCGATTTTTAGTTTTTTTAGGTCAATAATTATGTTGCCCTACTGATAACTTATATGTAAGACATTGTCATGATCTCGTGATCTTGATATTCAGGTTGCAACAACACCTGGAGCATCTTAACGTGTGGTTAGAGGACAAACACATATCAATTATCCCTGAGACTTCTGACAGAAAACTAAGCAGACGGACAGTGGAGCTAATACCGACCATACATAGTCACAGAAAAGTGGATTTCTGAAAAGAAAAGCCAAACTCTGATGTCCCTGGAGTCATTACACTCAATCCCATAAATGATGACCCAATTCCCATAAATGTTGTAATTCGGAAAAATGGTGCGGAATGTCCGTTCTATCAACAGTTTTTTTTCCAGAACATGCTTATGGGGGCTCGAGAGAGGATCACCGTCCCAAGCTGAGGGCATTGTTGGAATTTGGAATTTGTTGTTATCACTTAGTTCTGGGTTCTTACCGGTGGTTTTGGATTAATAAATCAAAACTCAGGCACCAACTGAAGAGAACTGATCAACAAGGAGATCCCCTTGGACCCCTAATGTTTGTCTTGCAATAGAGAAAATATCCAAGCTTCTGCGCTCGCCCATCAACCAATGGCATCTGGATGATGCGGTCCTCGGAGGACCCTTGGATACTGTTTTCCGGGATTTGGAAGTGATAATTCCAGCACCGTTGGAAGTTGCATGGAATTAAATTGCACTAAATGCGAAATCTACAATTTCATACTTTCAGAAGAGAAGTATTTAAAAGTTTTGTCATCTTCCGGAAATTTACTGCATGGAAGTAGTTCCACACCCGAAAGATCTCAATCTCCAATCACCATAAACACAATGAGAAAATCTATGCGTGAAAAACGATTGTTACTTGGAGAGACTCTGGACCTCTTGTGTCTACCTGACATGCATATGTCATTATTCTTTCTGAAAAACAGTCTCAGTGGGATAAATGAGAGGATACATCGACCCAAAAAGCTAAATCGGCAATCCACTTCTTACTGTTCAACAAAGCATGAAATTTTTAAAATTTTAATAATTGTCGTATGTCATGTGAACCCGGGTTGTTGATACTGTCATGGTTGATAAGACCAATTTATCACCTGAAAACATTAACAACCACTAAGTTTTGTTTCAAGAGAAACAAAATAGAGATGTCAAATCCCCAAGGAAAATAGAGAAGTAGAATCCTGAAGTAAAATAGAGATGTTAAATCCCCAAGGAAAAGAACCAAATATAAGGTTACTTTAAAGAAAATTCGATAACAAAACTCGACAAAATTTATTATAGGGGTTTAAATTAGTCCGCCTTTGCGGCCTGGACACTCCCGACCTCCTCCTTCTCCATTATTAATTTGCGTTCTAGTGTCGGGATCCGCGAATCCTGTTTTCCACAATCTGCTTAATTGGGGCAAGAATCCCATCTTCTTCAGTACTCAAGACGTCGCATAGTATTCTGCTTGGGTTAACTTTATCGCTGATCTTCTAGATTTTTCAGTAGTGATAAAATTCTATCCCTTTTCGTTGATAGGAACCACGCTTCGCATCCATATAACAGTTTCGGTAGGATTATTCTCATGAAAATAAAAAGAAAGGTCTATCGTATAAGGCTGTACATGATGGCTTCTTGAACGGTTGATTCTATAAAGTTTGACTTCTCTGTTGAGAGTTTATCCCTCTCCAGACACACCAGTCTTGCACTCGGTCAATATATATCCTTAGTATTCTTTCGGAGAGAGTCGACCTCCCAGACATATCCATGATTAGGATGTCGTCCGCGTATATTAATAGTTTAGAGTTAGGGTCCGACGGAGTTGGGAAGTCTAATAAGATGTTGAACAGTAGGGGTTCAAGACAGAGCCCTGCGGAACACCCTCTTTAGTAGGACGTTCCGGATACATATCCTCCGATACGCACATTAGAAGTCCGTTTCGTTAGGAATCAAGATGATCTTCCTTTCATTGTACTTCTGGCGAATTATTCTTTTATAGATTTTCCAGAAAGAGGGATCTTTGGCGTCCAGCTTGCTTGCCTCGACCTTCCAATCTTGTTTCCTCTTTGATAGCTCTTTTGTTTATCTTCGGTCAATTAGTCAGAGCCATTCGGTCAACGGTCACACATCTTCTTAGCTTGGTTCTCAGACGGTTTTTTCTTTGATTAACCCCAAGGTAATGGGTGAAATGTCGATTATCTTCTTGCGGCTAGCATTCGAAATTTCTTCTTGCCATGTAGTAGCTTGGCACTGGGCGTTACCTGACAAGTGAATTACATGAAGCCACTGTAATAGGTAGAACAGGAGGAACAGATTAAAAAACAGCTACGTAGCATCGCATGGCGCAACGCGGCGAAACAAAAGATTCAAAAACAACATTATTAATTTAAAAAATCTTATCATTGACGGTTTCAATCCCCCAATGCCTCATCAGGACGGCGTTAATTTCAATCGATATTCAAATAAGTTCGGCCCCAATCTCGAGGACTCGCCTCTTCAAACGTTACGTCCAGCCAGAAGGTTTTACTAATAAATTAATAATTAATGAGATAACATAATTATTAAAACAAATAATAATTTAATTCCCTTAAAACCAAAAGTTATCAAATATAACGATAAAATTATTCAATTATAAGGTACGAATGATTCGTATTTGAAATGAATTTTAGATGAAATAAAAGAATTAAACAATATAGAGGAAACAACAAAAATTATGCCGATCAATTTAATTAATTCTGTATATTTTTTTATTTAAATGTTTTATTGAAATACTACAATAAATATTTTTTAATTTTGTTTATTATTCGTCCATATTATTTATTTTTATCTGATCCATCCATACAGGATGGATTGGTTGAACAATCGAAGCCAACAAGTATCGACATTATCAAAGGAATAACGGATGGGGTCTGACCTAAAGTGATCAGAAGATCACCCAACCCCAACGATTTTTTGTAATTCCAAGGGAAGAGTATCGATTCTTCAATTATTCTGTTACACGGCGTAGTCGGGTCCAGTCTAAGAATATGTCCAAATAGTTGCCATCTCGATAGAACAACGTCCATTCTAATTGGTGTAGATTTACATAGAGCATAGTTTCTCGCTTGAGATTTTTCTTGGCCAGAAGATTTAGTCAGTATGCGCAGTTGGCTTCTGTGGAAAGTATCTAGCCTCTCTAAATCGATTTTTGAGGTTCCCAATGTTCCGGAATTGTATATCAGTATTGGCTTGATAAACGTGTCGTATAGTCTGACACGAAGTTTCAGTGATACATGCCTCTTTCTTATCCAGATGTTGTACATTTTTTTTAAATGTTTTTATATTTATCTTTAATTTGTATTGTATTCTTCTGGATAACGGGATATTCCTCTTCAATGGGGGTCAAAACACTAAATTGGTGGTTAATTTGTCTCAGGGCCAAGATGATACCAGTAAGGATCATTTGTTATCCCCATTTCACTGGATCATTCCTTGGAGGGAGTACTGGTCTATCTGCTTGTGAGTTATGAAAATTAATTAATGTACGGTAGTATATTGAAATGAGTCCATAATTAATGCTACTTGCGTAAAAGACAAAATGTTCTGGGTGGTTGCATGTTTTATACAACTGAGTGGACAAAGGGAAAAATGCGTACGATTCATCAGACTCAAAGACGAAAAGTGCCGATTAATGGTAGGAGGTGGTAATATACAAATTCAAATTCATCACTACGAAAAATATGATAAAAATATTACTACCTCATTGAGAAAATTTCTTGATGATGTTATAAAAACTTATAATTTGGCATCAACATAGAGGTACTGTTGAATTGCGAGGGAGAGAAGATCAGATCAGAAATCGAAAATATATTAGTAAGCACCTCCTTCAAACAGTAAACTTGAATAGTCAGGATATATTTAGAGTCAAAAAATGTACAGTAGAAGAACCAAGCAAAGTCAGAATTGAGTATAAAAGCAAGAGCATCGAGATAAAGGAAATTAAATACCAGAACTCTTTCGATATGAATCTGAAGATCCCCAACTCACAGTCAAGTTATCTTTCTTCGTATTTACGGACGAATTGGCAGAAACCATCAGTCAAATTTACCACAAAACTAAAAAAAAGAGTCGTACTGTTCACTGATGGAGATAAAGAAGTCGTAAATTTCGTCAAAAAATTAAATAAAAAAGGAGTGTGCGTAGCAAAAGACCCATCTTCTTTGGATTTGAATGATGACGAAATTATTATCCTTATTCGTGAGGATGTCTCCCCTTATATAAATTCTTATGTAAATGCCAATACGAAGGGAATTATAATTGCTGTCCCCACAAATGTCTTCAATACATCGACTTTTCGAAAAGTCCCCAATCTGTACATAATATCTCACAATTTCATCAATGTTGGACTTTCACATCAACTTCGCTCGCATTGATAAATTCATGGAAGGCAACAGAGGCATCATGTTGATTGCAGCAATCTCCATTGCAAATAATGCTCTCACACGATGTTCTGGAGGTTACTCGTTTTAGTAAAAATAGAAAGTCAGTGTGATAATATAATGCAGGAGATGCTAAAGGGAACAGATATAACAAACCCTCCTCTAACATTCTCGGAATATGGAAAAATACAAATTTCACAAATAATAATTTTCCCTCAAACAGACCCATTAGGAAATCTAATCCACTACGAATTATTATCCACGGATAAGACATGGGTTAAAAAAATAATGGGGGATGTAGATTCAACCAAAAATAGCTTGGAATGCCCGTATGGTCATGCGAAAGTAATCGAGACAAGCATATGCGTTAGGTGCATAAAATGTGAAGAGAATTCATTTGTGAATGAAACAGAGAAAAAATGCCAAAAATGTCCTTATGAAATGATCCCTGCTAAAGATTTCTTAAATTCGTAGTTTTTTGGTGGTAACTTTCAGGTGTCGGACAATTAATTTTACGACCTACATTCTTACAAATAATTCTAAGCTAACGATTTTTTACATAATGACGGCCGACTTTATCGTCATCTTTATATTCGTGATTATCTTCATTTCCAAGTCAAAATCAAAGCTATTCGTGTACACTGACCTGTCCATCCACGTAAACCTTTTTATCTCCAAATTCATGATCTACTTTTCCGGTGTGTTTACGTTCACATTCCTCTCTAATAAAATATGTTGGGTATGTTGTGCTGTAATACCTCAGATTTATTACTTCCTCCCCAATCTCTCAGTCTCCATTATTTACTTGTCGATTCTCGTAAGAATTGTGAAAATCTACAGGAACAAAATGTTAGTAAGGATCCTTACTGATGAGGAGAAAAGCCGAGTATTCAAAAAGGACTCCAAATTTACTTTTATTATCACAGCCATTTTAATCTTCCTGCACGTTTGTCCCATATTTAACTATACAGGCTATATTTTACTTTGGAATCACCTTCACTGGGAGAACGAAGTATTATATCAAAACTGAAACCTTCGTCAAGCATAAGTACCCCCTATGTCTTAAAAGTAATTTGAATTATTGGCTTCTCATCGTCATAACATTTCTCCCCCTTTTTGTCATCATCTATATTGCTTACTTGAAGAGAAAGAGCAGCAAAAACTACAACGAGGTGAAGGCCATTATTGCTGGGGTTGCTATTATTCTCGGGATTTGGGTGATGTATCTCCCCAGTCTTGGCAAGTCAGACGCGATTTATGGGATCTTTATTGATTATCTTATCCTTACCGTCCACGGATCCGTCATTATTTTTATTATCACTGGAACTAAATTGTATGCTATTTTTTTTGTGGATGAAAAGAATCAAATCCTACAAAAATATACTCTTTTTGCGATGTGACATTAATTAGCATTTAACGGATTTAATAATAGTTCAGAGATCTTGGCCAACTTATTAGCTTTATAGGTTCTCAGTCTTTGTTGAGTTCCTTGTTCACTTAACTCTAGAGTCGATTAGTGTCGACCATTTGCTCTTTTCCATTTTACTGGATCAAAGGGTCCCCAACAATTCGGTTCAAGCAAATGATCTTTTATTATGGAGGTTCAATAATCTCGTATTCCTCAACCTACTACCTATCGTTTGGTAAGAGATGGGGATAAACCTGATGGTCGTGGGGGAAATTATCAGAAGCAGTCCATAATGAGTGATTTCATTAAAGACTATTAAGTCAAAGTTCTAACAGATCTTCCTGGTTGTAACAAAAAGTTATATCTACGGGGGCAGTATTCATGTACTTGGACCCATTAATCACTAAGAGAGTAAGGATTTTACCTGAGAAAGCCAATAAATTAGAAAATAGAGAAAAGTGCTAAGTTTTTGCGCAAAAATATAGATTGACCACGTCATCACTGATTCATCACTAAGGAACGTCTCGGAGACTCACATCCAAGCAAAAAAGAACAAAAATTAAGAACACTCATGATTTTTTGATTAATTAGCATGACTGCTCTTCTTTCTGAAATGAATCGAGTCGTCGTAAAGAAACGTCTCCAATACTCCGCTTGGAATGTGGTTGTGCCAGGACCCACTTTCGGAGAAGTTCTGGACAACATACAATCAAAGTGTTGGTGGTTGTGATTCCAGTATTTTTTTAAATTATTTTTGCAAACAACATCTTCCAGACTTAGTTTTAGGTTCAGAAATGGAGGAGGTGCGAATAAGAACGATTCCAGTTTTTTAGGTCCACTACATGCTTGTGTTGGATCGAGGAAAGATCACCGGGCCAAGCTGAGAGTCCTATTGAAATTCGCCGGGATCACATAATTTTTTGTTTTTGTCTTTAACTGTGGTCTTTGGAAATAAATTTCAATTTCAAATAAAGTCAAAATTTTTATTGATTTTTATTTTTTAATTTTTCTAGTTTTTAAATAAAATACTAGCGTGGGATCCATTATCATCATTCACGGTGAGCCGCGTTCAATCAAGAATGAAATTGAAAAGATTGAGTCTGTTTTAGAAAATATCTTGATGAATTTTCTACCAATTCACAAAGAAATGTGGGACATCTATAACTGCAAAAAAGCAATTTTTATTGAATCACATAGATCGTCTAAGAAACATATCAAACTAGCAGGTTTATTATCTTTATTACTATTTCGCCAGACAACATAACCACATGTGAACTGAAGCACCTAGGCCATCGAACCCTGGAACTATTAGTCTATATATTCAACCTATCCATTAACACAATCCTGAAATATGGAAGAAGTCTCTAATCAAACCTATTCGAAAACCTAACAATAAATGAACCATCTTCCTACGCCCAATATCTATTCTGAGTCCGGTCTCAAGGATCCTTGAAAGGCTTGTTCTGGAAAAAGTACAAGACTCAATTTCAATACCTTCGACCCAGCACGGATTCCGGGGTAACCATTCGACCACAACACACCTCACACAATTCATTGCGGAAGGATTTAACTATCCCAAACTCGATCTGAGGACAGTACTTATATCCGTGGACATCACAAAAGCGTTCGACTCAGTCCCTAGGAAAGTCCCTACAAAGAAAATATTTGAAACCAACATCCATCCGAACTGAAACTTTGGCTTAGAAACTTCTTCAATGGAAGACGCAACAATATCAAATCAAGATCTCGCTACTTTCCAAATGGAGTCCCTCGAGGCTCCCACTGTCACCCCAACTCTTAATCTTTACATAAACGACATGCCACAAACCTGTAATGAAAACTGTCTAATCCTCTCCTGTGCCGACGATATCATTCTTGTCTCCAAGGACGGAAGCATTCAATCAGCGACTCAGTCCGCTCAACAAATGCTTGACAAGCTGGAACTATGGCTCTCGAAGCGGAGACTCGACACATCAGCAACAAAGTCCTTTGTCACACTGTTTACCAGCTACAAAAGACAGCTCTTTATCGAACCAAAAGTCTTTATGAAGAACGAATCCATTTCTATTAACAAAACACTGAAGATTCTGGGAGTCACATTTGATCAGGGACTCAACTTTATCCGACATGTTGAGAACAAAGTAACTTTTGTTCTGAAGAAAATGAAATTTTTAAAATTGCTCTCAAAAACACTTAGAGACCAAACTGGTGTCCTTGCCACGATTTATGAACAATTTATCCGACCAACGATGACCTATGCAAGTCCTTCATGGGCAATGCAGGTTTCACGATCTTCCTCATTGAAACTAACCGCAATCGAGAAGACTACAATAAGGATAATTGGACCAGAAAACAAAATCCAACCCATTGAAAATTTTTTTAATTGAATTACAACGGAAACTCTTAAAGGAGTCTATTTTACCGAGCTGCTCTCTATTCCATTCACTATCGAATTATCTACAATCATACAGAAATTTTGAGCCGATGCCATGTCCAATGAGAAGAGCTGTTCAGGATTCTAGACCCCGCCGGACTCGTCCTTCCTTTGTCGGTCTGGGATCACTTAGTTCGATGAGAACTTTTATTTCTTACTCTTTGACCCAGTGATCCTGGGGGTAATAATAATTATTTATTTTTTATCTGATTCATCCATACAGGATGGATTGGTTGAACAATCGAGGCCAATAAGCATCGACATTATTGTATCAAGATGGAGACTGTTTGGGCACGTGCTTAAAATGGACATGTACGCTTCTGCAAATATAATAATGGACAATTACTTTAACAATGAGAACAAACCATGGTTCAGAGGAAGACTCAGAGTCACTCTACCCGTGGCTCTGAACAAGGATCTTAATGGAATTGGAAGAAAACTTAAATCTGCAGAAGACCTAGAAGATCTACGGACAGATGCGCAAAGCAGAAGGCGATGGAGACGCCTACATCCAAGAATACTGGGAGTAACCATGGATCCCTTGCTCTCTTTTTCCCAACTTTTAAAGAAACCTCAGGCAAAGGTCCTCCTGAAACTCGACGTGGAGTAACCATGGATCCCTTGCTCTCTTTTTCCCAACTTTTAAAGCAACCTCAGGCAAAGGAACTTCTGAAAATCAGCTCTTAAACTAAATCGGAATTTCAATTTCGAACATCTACAATATTAATTCTCTATTAGCAAAAATGGTCCACTTAACTAACTTTTTACCTTTCAAATCCCCCCTCACTTTTAAAATTGTCTAACAAATTTCCTTTCTAGCAGACTTTGTAGTTCCGATTTGATGTCTTGTTTGTTTTATTTCAGATTCCTACCAAGTATAGTATCCCTAAGCTCTGTTTTGTCCCCTGCTTCTTTAAATTTACGTATAAACAATCTTCCGACCAAGTCCAAGAAACCCCCTTTATGATTTCATTATCGCCCCACAAAACAGTGAGGTCAGCGAAACAACCAATCAAATTTATGTTTGTTTCTTCTATTCCTCTCTTCCCTTATTCTGGAGTGACGTCATGTGATCCATCTGTTTCAGGTGCACAAAACAGGATCATTTCTCTCCCTATTCCACTGGAGAAGATCCCACAACTGCATGAAATGGAAGTCTTCTACCTTTTATGCTCTTCAGGATAGTCTTGTGTGTAATTGGAAGGACTCTAATTCTGTGACAATAGGAACTGACTATACTTAATTAGTTATTGTTGACTTTACTTATTAAAGACCTGATTAAAGTTCTAAAAAAAAGTCACCGAGTCAGAGACTATATTCTGTAAACATCTTCTGTTTTGAAGTAAACCGAAGACTATTATATCGGAGATTCGACCCATCTGAGTGGATCACTTAAGTCGTAGACTTTATCGAAGGCAAATCCTTTTTATTGATTATCTCTGTCCTCACTATGTGGATTACAGACATAATATTTTCAATTATTCCAAATTGGAGTGTTAATATCAAGTTTGGAAGTAAGAAACTGTAAGGTTTCAAAATTGAAGGGGGATACTATACATGCTGAACAGGCTGTTAACAAGAAAGTTTAGAGAGTTGACATAGTGGTTGAAGATAACAGTTCACCTTTTCTCATATTATTAACCACTCTTCCTCCGTGTTAATGAAAAACCACGTGCAACTTAGCTCTCTCCCTCTCTTAAGCAGAAAGTTCTATCGGAGGTTCGGAATATACTGCGTTAAAGTGGAGAGATTGGTGATTGTCGAGTGAAGGGGAGGAAATTGCCCCCATTCTCAAGGATTCACCTTACAATAAAAATCTCCGAATCCAATATCCACCTCAACCTTCACTCTGACTGGAAAATTTCCTGTCCGGAGTGCGCGGGACCAATACAACATTATTTAATTTGTTTTCTCTCACTATGTCTACAGATTGACGACCTGAGCACATTACTCTTGTTTCATGCAGATGATGTCACTATTACCTCAAGGAAGAGTTCCTCTCCCATGGAAACCACAGTAGTTCAACATACCTGTATCTTATGATGAATTGACTCTCACGAAATAAACTGTATGTTTCATCATCAAAATTTACCTTCACTCTATTCAAATCAAATCGACGCTACAGGGATGTTACTGAGGGATATGTGCTACAGTCGTTTTGAAAACCTTAAAATCCTTAAGATTACGTTAATTATAATGACAGGCCATCGAGCGGATTTTACCCTCGTCACTTGCCTGGAAGGAATGGCCGTAGATTCCTCCGATTCTGGCAAGAACAAGAGAATCCACTATGTTCATCTGTGCTACGATCAGAAAAATGGGGGATCCTTCCTAAGACATCCGTCCCTAAACGACTTCCAGTGTGAGCAGAAGCACAGACACATCTAAGAAACGGTGAGATACCTCGATGATGGCGAGGGTGGTAAGGGGAACCTGGATCACTTAATTAGTTTTGTTACTATTTCCCTCTTTCTCGGTGTTTCCTAGAGTTATATATATAAATGATTTTGGCTAACATGGTCATGGCTCAATGTGATAAGTGACTGACAAAATTCAGATGTTTTTGCTGGTGTCCATTCCGAATGAAGGTTCCACGGTATCTACGATTCTTCCTAGCTTGACTACTGACGCTGTCGTATAGGGTTCTTATTATTACTAACATGGTCATGGTAAACTACCTCACTTTGAGGGTCTACAAATTCCGTGGACGGTTAAGAATCAATTTCTCTGTTGTCCTTACAAAGACCTCCGACTCATTTAGAAGTGTCCCAGAGAAAACTATGTGAACTGACAGCGGACAGAAACAAATGGAAGGAACTGATAGTGTTTTTATTTTCACACTTTCTATGTGTTATGACTAGGGCGAATTTTTTTTAACCTAAAAAAATTAACTTTATTAACCTAAAAACTAAAAAATTAACCCAAAAATTTAACTTTATAACTAAACAATAAAAACACTAAAACTTTTTGTAACAAATACAAATTACATAATTTTCTAAATTTCCTGGTAGAAAATGTCTGTTGGATCTTAGAAAATCTTTATCTCAGAGAATCATCGTTCAACCGAGCACTAAATTGGAATAATGAATACTCGGGAGGAGATATGTGTGAATTAGTCATTTTAATTATGTTTGAAATATCATTTTTTGAAGCCTTTTATTTATGTATTCTTTAATAAATTTGTCGTCATTTCCAAATGCCAACGATTCTAAACTCTTGTTCAATTGTGAAGCGTATACTTTGGTAATGATAGTTGCAATAGCGACATTATTCTGAAACCTGGAATGTTCGAATAGCTTCGGATAAGGTCACATAGACTGCAAAATATTTTGAACTTTGATAGATTTTCTGAATAGTATATAGGTTAAAATAATTTTAACCTTAATAATTTTAAATTTTAACCTAATAATTTTTTAATATACATTTATTTATAATAAAATATAATTAAAAATCATTTTAATGATTATTCATTTACTATTATTAAATTTTAACTTTTTTAACTTGTGCACGAAATAAACTTGCGAGAACTCGGAGGATTGCTTGCCAGAAAGAAAAGGGATCAACGAGAAGGGTTATGGCTAAGGCAAAAGATTGGAATAGCCATACTCCGAGGGAACTCGTTCGCAATCCACGCAGCAGGCTTCCTCAACTGACATTTGTTTAATTGTTAAAAATTTTTTTGTTAAAAAAAATTTTTTTAACTTAGTTCGGCCTAGTTATGACCATGGAATGAAAGTGCATTAATAGTAATTGATTTGCTTCGCTACCACAAACAGACTTTCTCGATAAACTGATTGCACTCAAACAACGGACTTTTTCATTTAGGGAGATGTTCAAGTCAGTTTAACCTCTATGAACCAATCAACTCACTCTGCGTCCTCAGACTTTCTCAAAAGCCTCAATTTCACCCGCTTAAGTTGTGAATCGGCTGTACTAAAGTATATTAATGATAACTTTGAGATTTGATAACTTTTTAAGACTGCCGTAGAGGTTCTCTGGAGCTCTAGTAACACACGTCTTCACTCATCTCTAAAATATTTTTTTATTTCAAAAATTTTTCCCGTGAAATAGAAATTTCAGTCCTTTTTCTAACCATGTAGCACTGTAAGATTTTAAATTTAAAATGCAAATTCATTTAAAATTGAAAACAAAATAAATTAATCCGAAAATTTTAATAAATGTTTTTCGGATTGCGGATTATGAAGTTTCGGTTTATTGAAGCCTGTTTGTATGGAATCTTTTTAAAATTTTGCTGACTCGTCAAAAACTTCGGATTATTGAAGTTTTCGGATTAATGGGGGTTTACTGTATAAGCAAATAAGTTATCCAAGTGGTTAGTTGATCTGAGGTGGTGGATTTTTATTACAGGAAATATATGCTTATCTTCATGATGGATAAAAGCCATTATTTTTTTTCTCGTGAGCACAAAAAGGTGGACAAATTCAGTAGACTTCACAAACCCAAAGTTCTTAATGAAGGGAGGATCAGTCCATGCTCTTCTGTCGTACGCTCTTCCATGGTGAGTTTCTAGATCTTCATTAGTGAGCTTTGATACTTTCCATTGATGTTGGCGTGAAGTGAGTTTCCATTAGTAGTTTATTGGGATGCTATAACCAAAATAGTTTCCCCCGGTATTTTAGAATTATTTCCAAACGTAAAAAACAATACAATCCTAAGGTTGAAGTCTTTACTTCTCTATAACAGATTGTATTCGCCTTCGGTGGACCACCCCCAATTTACCAAGTTCAATTCTGGATATCCCCTGATTTTTAAATTCCGAAATGTTTATACGAAGATGTATTTGGAGTCAACTTCGCTAAGTAAGGATCGTTTCGTATGAAATCCGTTTAATAGCGAGAATAAGAAAATATTCAACTTAAACTGAGTGATTTATACACTTGTATATCCGAGAAAATTATTTTACACGTGATGCTTCATTCAGTTTTATTTTGGCCCATCATAGTAATCCTCATTGATTTTCATAATCTATTCAAAATAATTCTTTCAGATTCTCGACAATTTCTAATTAGACTTTCGCCTTTCATTTTGTATTTATGATTCTTAGATCTTAGATTTTTGAGTTCCCCATCTCCTGAGTTTTCATTCCGAGGCTTTCACATTTTTCACCACCAATTAGGTTTGATGGCCCTTGAGTTAATTGTTTAATTCATCCCCCGATGTATTTAATATTTTCTTGTCAGTAATTGATTATTCCACCAAATAAAGTATATATACTCTGTAGAGTGGATATATTTAGTATGATTGAATGTTGTATTTGCTGATTGGTCTGTGTGTGAATATGGAGAGTGATATTGTTCTCGACGTGGATGATGTCTCACTT
Source organism: Dicyema japonicum (assembly GCA_011109175.1). NCBI lineage: Eukaryota > Metazoa > Dicyemida > Rhombozoa > Dicyemidae > Dicyema > Dicyema japonicum. The sequence continues at coordinate 119,747 of RDEW01000068.1, forward strand.
CTTAACCTGGAACCGTCACTGAAGGTACTTGACCAGTCTGCTCTGCTGATCCGTAACTAATTTGGTTATAAAATAGAAGTCGACGGTGGAAGGTTCAGGGCTACAATTGTAACCAATAAATATGACTATTTGTGCTCCCTTGAGTGCTCCATTTCTCAAGCAGATCCCCGACTCATAATTTCGTGCCATAAAAATTCATCCTCTAAGATAGTCACTATGCAGATCCCCACAGTTGACTTTGAAGGGGATCTTAAAGATTTCGAGGGAAATGTGGTGAATTGTACGTTTACACAAGGCAGTAAACCAAAGATTCAAATGAAGGGAGGTCTAAAACAGAAAAGAGGACTGAACAGGGAGACTGCTTGTGACGTTCGATGGAAGATAATACGACCAAAGGACTATGAGATTGACTGGATCGTTGTCCCCCTTATTAATTTTACGTATTGCTACGGCCACTGCAGTTTGGGAGGAAATGAGGGATTAACGAATCACGCTATTATGCAATTTCTCGTGTACCAGAGATACAATGCTGGAATCCCTGGGTTATGCTGTGCCCCCATAGAAATGGACTATCAACACGTGTTTGTTACTCACAAACATACAAATGGTACCTCGTACCGACAGATGCTTCTCAATGATTTCACAGTGCAGAAATGTGGCTGTGTGTGATACACAAATGTGTGAATCTCAGAAAAAAGTGCCTAAAATGAAAGTTCTGCTGTTTTATTAATAAATTTGCTTGTCTCATGTAATCTGATAGATAGTCGGTGTGCCGAACGATACCTCCTTATTAAGAAAATATACAAGAATTAGTGAATAGATTAGCTGAGAATAATGGGATGCACTCAAGTACTATTGATGACCACGAAATTCAAATATGCTAATTGGTTAATTGATTTTTGTTTATTAATTAAGATATTCTAGTTCCATTAAAATAAATGAAGGACTACCTTTTGACGTTCCTCAACTCTGAAGAACCACGATAAAGACCTCAAGGGTAGCAGAGAAGGATGATGACTTTAACTAATACCCGAACCGACAGCAGACATATGGAGGAGACTACATTGCTTTGTTCATGTTGCACGTATGACCATGACATTGTGAAATTACAGTCAAGGATATGAGGACATAGGTGCAGTAGAACTATGCCTAATACAACAAAACTACACAACAACAAAAGCATCAACTAGCACTAAGTGATCGGTTCAAAAATATCACATAGTGGGCGTTTTATATAAGACTAGACCCCTCAATGACCCTACTATAAACGACAAGAGTTAATGTCACATAATTGGTCAAATGCATAACCAATCTGTCAATCCACAACCAAAAGTCTCAAGGAATACTTATCATAGTCCACTTTTTCCATTATTTAAGCCAAAGAAGCACCGTCTTAACCACTAACTAATATTCAGGTGATCCCGGCATCTCTCAATAATCGGGCTATCTTTTCTCGATGCTCCGACCGTGATCCCACGCATTTTCTATACGGACGGGGGTCTTTTTCCTTTCCTCTTCTGAAATTGCCTCCAGTTGCCTCTATGATAGACTCGAGTGCTCTGGGGGCAATTTCTTTATCTGTATATTTTTCTAGTAATTTTTTTGTTCTTGATTGGATCTCTTGAATTTTTGTTAGGTTCGTTGTCATGCTATACAATAACCCAGAGACTCTTATGTTCCTAGATGACATAAGGAATGTATCGATAAAATATAAAATAAATATATTTAAATTGAAATTCAAATAAATTAATAAATCCAAGGAAACAGAATGAGCACAATCAACGAACTTACTGAAAGTATAAACAACTAAAATAATTTTCAGAAATAAAAACAAAATTGGATAAAAACGGACACACAGATTCTTTAAAAGCGTCGATAAGACATGAAGTGATCAAGTTTCTGACAAACAACGGGGAGAGTCGCCCATCCATGCCATCAGAAGTTCAGCTAATCAATTCTCTGATAAAAGAATATCTAAATTTTCATAACTACAAGTTCACAGCGATGACTTTGGAAACTGGTTGTGGTAACTCTGAGATTTGAAACTGGCAGTTGTTTCTCCCTAAACCGAAGGGAAATGCTGAATAGACTGAACATACAGGAAAATGATAGGAGCGCCAAATTGTAGTTATTTTTTTTACGAATTAAGACCGATTTTGACAAACATAATTTTTATAATGACATTAATAGTGACGATAATTAGCATATTTATTGTTTATTATATTAAATTTATTTTAAATTTTAAAATTTAAACATAACTTTTGTGGTGCACATGAAGAAGATTCATTTTCTGCCATGTAAAATCAATTACGCGGGACCTGCGCGGGTTGAAAAGTTTTTCGAGAGTCTGATAACAGAATCCGGGGATATCTTGACCACTTCTTTCCGTGGAAGGCGATTAGTTGGGAATAAAGTAATCATCCCCGAGGAATATGAATGTAATAACACGTGGAGTTACCAATAGTAAAATTGACATCGGATTTCAATAATTTCCACCAGCCTGACATCTCCTTCACTGATTGGCGGATTTCCACCTCTTCCCTTGCCTCAGCCTTATCTTGGCCAGTGATTGCAAGATCTGTATTACATAATCATTATTTGTAGATACACGATCCTGTGGAGGACGATTCTTAATGATTTTGTTAACTTTATTAAATATAATTTTGCTATGATTCCATCATTATGGAGATATTTTTTCTTAGATTAGTTTTTTTAGTATATGTTAATGCCGGGAGGTTGAGTTGGTGGATCTGGGGCACTGTTATATAGCTCTAGTATACGTAGAGTGTTCAAGTTTGATGAAACGTGCCATTGTAGTGTGTAAAGGAAGCTAGCAAATAGTCCACCATTCAATCATGTGAATTATATTAATTTGTACGGGGATGAGTTGAGACCGCATATTTTATAATTTAAAAAAGCTAAAGGCTGTTTTGGCAACTAAGTTGTTTTTTGTATCACATAATCTCTGATGTTCTCACTTACCACCAATTACTATCTCCTTTATCGATTACAGCAACTTAAACTCAAATCGCTTCCTACGTGCCATCAAATCTTTGATGGAAAAAAGGACAAGAGACGGAGAAAAAAGAAATGAAGCTTCAAGGTTTGATCACTAAGGCCACATTCAGTAGCCACGTGAGCACATAATTTACAAAATTGACATTTCAATCGACTAAAATAGACAATAGGCAATTAAATAATCAGCTAGTTGTTAGGTAATGAAAGTCAAGCCCAGCTTTGAGGATTCTTAAGGAGCTCCATCATCTCAGCCTCTGAGTCCCTTCATCTGGATGGTAGTTATATCTCCACTTTACAACACGTGGAAGTGATAGAGAATCGTGTCGATTCTCACATGAGGAGCGTTTATTCCGAATTTGGTGCCCCGATCGTAGAGAAGGTTAAATTCAACATATCTCCCCCGCCTGATGAGTTGCCACTCCCTCATATTCTCCGTAAAAGCACGGTCACTGAAAGACCGAACATGTGCAAAATAGCATTTGATAGCAGCCAAGGTCGAGTCACGTGAGAAGTCCAGCAAGTCAGATTTCGAAAATTGGTTCAAGTCGTCGTAGAAAATACCGCCAATTCCGCGAGTTTCGCCTGGGTAAATCACGGAATTACCTCTCGCGGGAAGACTGAAATACAGGTCACAATTTCTTTTGAAGTTGTCGTAAATAGAAGGATCAAGCTTGTCACACTCCGTTTTCAGAGCACCGTGAAATGAACGGAAAAATTCTTCGTTGACGTAACTTGGGGTAATGTCGCTACCTCCTCCAAACCACCACTCCTCTCCCACTTGAAAGTACCTCACGTTCAAATGGAAGAGCAGATCCACGGATTGTTCTAAACTCAGGCAAGCCGTGGGTACCGAATGGATAATGACACTCAGTCCTGTAACGAAAAACTCGGAGTCCACTCCTATTTTTTCATGTCCCCTAACGTCGTTTAAAAGACTACCTTGATTTCATACTCTTTATGGCTTCCGGAGTGAGCTTCCCCCGCATTGTGGAGACACAAATCCCTGCGCTTTCAATGGGTGATCCATTTTCGAGTATACACGTGCGTCCCGTGCCACAATTCCCAAATCCATCCTAAATGTAACAATAAAGAAAACATCACGCGACCATTCTTCTGTGGATATTCCTTTTTCGTCTGGAAAATTGTCGCAAATATATTTCTGGGATAAATTTGAGTAAAACCTGCAAATCATAAACGACATATTCCATGATTAATTCAATTTAATCGTTCTTATCAACTTTTAAATTGTATAAATTAAATATAAAAATATTAAATATAAATTAAAATCCCAGAACTTATTTAGATAACGGCAGCCACCTTATTATTAACATTTTTGGCCGCGTGGTGCCATGTGATGCTATTTGGCTAGGTTAGTTGGTTGAGATTATCTGTTCGTTTTGTCCATTCCTCCTTCTCCCACAAACTAGAGTTGCGTCATGTGATCCACCTCCCCCACTCCACTGGAGGGATTTCCGCAACTACAAGAAATGGACATCTTTTATGCTGGCTCTGTATAAACTTGTGTGACGTTGAGGGACTCTTTTTCTGTAACAGTGGAAACTGGATACACTTAATTAGTTGTTTACTGTTAACTTCTTTCTCTGTCTATCCGGGGTCAATAATAATGCTGAAGTCTCTTTTGGGGCGTACAGGGAGCACGTGATTTGTTAGTTTGGTGCTACCTTGGTTTTTGGGTATTTTTCATTTGCTATAAACAAATATACTAATTAAGTCCCTACATGTGCCACATACGAGACTTCTTCCGGTTTTCACACAATAAATTTGTGAGATTCTGCTAGTAAGAAGATAATTCGGTAATCATTAATGTAACTCATCTAGTCCACATTTGATTTCGTCTCTTGAAAGCACCCAATAAATATTCAAATCCTGTCATAAGATGATCCATTTGGAAATATCGTTCAAGTCTCTAAATTAAATGATAGAACTGTAAAATCGTCCTATAGCCTTATATGTCATTAAGACTTTGTGAAATTGAGTGACTAGCTCAACCTAAAAACGAAAGAATGGTTGTAGGCGACTTTCTAGCGTCAATATACAGTACGACTTCGATTCAGAGTATACCTCACCTCGGTTTTTGGAACACCCTCAGATTTTTGAACACTTGGTAGATTGGCATAGAAATAGAAAAGACTAAAAACCTCGATTTGGAACGAAATTAATTATGTCACAGTCCATACATGCGAGGGCGCCGTACATGCGAGATTCATCACAAATACCAAAAAAATTTCTTAGTAAAACTTTCATTGGAAAAAATTATGGTCTGGCTGAGGCAACGAATTGGTGTCGCAGTTGTCCGCGGAAACGCTTACTCCGTGATGTCAGCAGCCGCTCTCCCCCATAGTTAATAAAATAATTATTAATAATATTAAAATTACATATAGTACATATTTTTATTTAAAATATTAATTATAAAACATGTATCTAGTGAATATAACACGTGATACCTTGGAAAAATTAGGATCTACTGTACTACTGGTAAGATCGATAATTGCCGTGACTGGAGAGAACGGGCAAAAATCAAAAGATGTACCGAACAATTCATTTTCAAAGATTTGAAACTCTACATTATAAAAAATGGTATATAACTGAGATACTTTTGTCTGGAAGAAGCCGAACTTAAAGAAAAATACATTGAAGTTTTACATCATCCAATTTATATTAGGCTCTACTTAATCACTTTGGACGAGATAATTATATAGTTACTTACCCTTTATGGTGCTACACGTAGAGAAGTTAGTACTGTGGTCTCCAAATGTGTTTATTGTCAGTCAAAACGATTGCTTGCAACTAAACCTGAAATTACGCCAATCATTGCTTATGCTCCAAGAGATCGGTACTTTGTAGATCTTGTTGAATTACGTTGACATTCTTCTCAAAATGAAAACTATTGTTGGGTAATTAGTTTGCAATATATTTATCAGATTATGGTTCTTATAGACTCATTTTCTAAATTCGCTGTTGTTGAAAGTGCCTTCAAATCTGGAAGTAAAACATCAAGAATTCTAATGAATATTTTTTTCTTATTGGATCGGGTTGATTTAAAATAGTTTAGCTTGACTTCAAAGTAATGTTGGTTTTCAAGTAATTCCTATAATCACAACTAAGAGTATAAAGCTTATAAATTTTAGATTTTTAATGAATATTTAATACAACGAATTCCAAAAATGTGATTTTTATTGAAAAATATGAATCTCGCATGTATGGACTGTGACATTTAATGGTTTATTTTATTTTTTATTTAAAAAAATTTCACGTTGATTTAATATCCTTGTGGTGTCCTTAAAGTGAGCATCACCCTGACCAAATCCTCTGGTGATTACATTATGAAAACTATTCCGCCGAAGAATGAAGTGATGCCCGCGACGGTAGGACGTGGGACGAAAATGGAAGAGGGCGGACCTATTTCTCCACCTTTCTTCGCAAGCGAAACCTGTAATGTTCTATTGGGAGATGGATTTGGTCGGCACAACCAGATGTTCTAATCTGGGTTCTTTTCTTGGGTTAACTAGTTATGACTGCATGTGCTGGGCTTACCTAAGATTGTAAGCCTGGGGTTAATAATAATACAACAATAATAAGTGACCCTAATTACCAAGGAAATTTGAAATAGCTTTTTTCTTATCGAAAAAAATCAATTCTCACAGATTCACACAAAAGTTCGGAGCGAGCATTGGAACTATAGCTCGAATAAAAAAGATGTGCCTCTTTTGATTGGTGGGAATATCTGTTCAAGGATTGAAACTCGTGAAAAAAATGAAGATACTTTTAAATTGCTGGAATAAAAGGTTCTCAAAGTATTTCATCACTTGAGACTGCAACATGTCCCAGTTAGTGGCCACTTATTAAAAAAGATTTAAGACATCAAATGGGTGCTTAGAAAACTATAAAACAAGACAGAGTAAAGTTCAAATGTCCTGCAGGTTCAAGCAATGGAATTGATGGCCTCGTGACACTTATTGAAAAAATTGTGTAATATGGGAAGGAAAATTTTTTAACTGCGATGAAACTTGTCTTTTTTGAAAAAAACTACGAAAAAATCATTTCTCCAAAGAAACAATAATTCACCTGGCTATAAGCAGAGCAAAGAAAAAAATGAAATAACAAAAGGAATCCTCAAACAAATTAATGATTTGGAAGAATTTATTTTAGATATCGCTCCGGATTCCCCGAGTTTTATTCGTTTAAGAAAAAACAGCTAAATTTGAAAAAAATATGCATTTGGAGTAAAATTGAACATTTTTTGCCAATACGTCACAATAAATTTGTCAAATTCATAAAGTTCAGGGTTTACAGCGCTTACACGTAATGATCGGAGATCGGACGAATCTTGGAGAAGGCAAAAGAAGTTCGGCTCGCTTCTAGGAGAATCTGAAGATGCTACTCGTAGGAAGATCCTTGCTATGAGTGCACTGAAAAAAATATCGTCAATATGGAGCCACAAGAAGAGGATAGGACTGAACACCAGGCGTAGAATATACAAAATTTTTGTCATCCCGGCACTAACCTACAACTCTGGGACTTGGGAAATCTCAAAAGGGAAATGGGCCGTCTTGACTCTTTCCACAGAGCTCAGCTCAAATCCATAATCACGATCAACTGGTCTATGAAGATCTCTAATGCAAACCTTCATAATAAATGCAAATTCGGTGTGCTGTCAGATGATATTTTCAAATCAAGATGAGCCTCTTTGGTCACGTGTTGCGTCTAAATGACCAGGTCCCTGCAATATCGCAATGGACAATTACTTCGCACACATTGGAGCCGTATTCCGCGAAAGGCCAAGACACCTACGACTATCTTGAACGAAGACCTATCGGTGGCCGGTGTGAGACTAACTTCGGCGGACGATCTGGACCACCTAAGAGAACTAGCGCGCAACAGAGGATCATGGTCGAGGTTGACGGAGAGGTCATTAAGAATACGACACAAGGCAAACTTAACTAATTTATGTTTTCTCGGGAGTGTTTTTTAATAATAATAATTTCATAAAGTTATAATTATTTATATCTTTTAAGTTAAAACCTCGATTTTTGGAAAAACCTCGGTTTTTCGAAACATTGGTGTTCCAAATCGAGGTCAGACTGTATTGTACATTTTAGTTTAAAAGCTATATGAAATTAAAATTTCCTACGATTAATTTATTTTTTTAATTTTTTAGAATTTTTTAACTAAAAAAGCATGTGTTGATGGAGGATCATTTCATGTTCGAGGGGAAATGCAGATACAGTTTGGGACCTGGGAAATTATGGCGGATTCGAGAGGCAAATTTTAATTTTTTATAAACTAATAAAATGCATTTTTTTTAATTTTAAAGACTAATTAAAAAATGAAACCTTTAATTTCCTTTAAAATAATACGTTATTCTTCTTTTAATGTTCGTTTTGATGTTTCTACTAACATCATCGAGGACATTAAAGACATTTAAGTTAACTTTATCCTTCTGTTTAAAGTACTTCCTCAATGTATAGACAGCATTCATTGCATAGTCTAAAACGACTTGTTCATTTTTTTGTTCTCCATCATTAATGCATTTTTTGTCTTTATTTTCATCCAAATTTTCCAGGATCTCTTCATTCTCTGTATACTTATAGAGAAGAAATTCATTTTTTGGAATTGGATCATTTATTTGCAGTCTAGACACGAATTCTTGATAAGTTTTAGGCGACAACTCGTCATTAATTTCTTCAATAAAATTTTCGGTCCATTTAGCATGTCGAAAACAGTTTATTATTTTTGTACTATTTAGCTTTTTCTATGCTTGATAGGTATAAAAAATAACATCCTTAAGGCTTATTTCTTTACATGCCTCGGTTTATGATTTTCCGAGTTCAATTTTTTCAGTTTTTTTTAATTAAAAAATAAAAATAATAAGAAAATGAAAAAAATTATTTTTAAAAATGCGGAAAATTCGAGAATTTCTCATAGGGAATTTTGTATTTTTGAAAAAATGCGGCGGATTCGAGAGGTTTTACTGTATTACGAAAAGGACACTCAATAGTTCTAATGTATCCAGGTGGTATTGTTGGGGTAGAACATGCACCTATGTTCAAATACGATCTGCTATTATTCGTCTTTAAATATCTTAGGTACATGGTTATGAAACTCTAAAATCTTAGCTTTATTTTTATGTGGAGTTATAAAATTGCGACGCATAGAATAGTCAGACAATCTTGACTTGAGTTCGGCGACAATAGTAGATTGGCTAATATATATCCGAAAGAGCTGTGCACGTCAATTAATTACTTCGATAAATTCAAAAATCGGTTTTATCTTAACAATAAGCGGTGAAGGAATGATTGTAGAAATAAAAATCATAATTAAATTATCTCCCCCATTAAGAAACACAGGTCTAAATAATGAAGGTATGAGACTAGACTCCAGATCACGTGAATGTGGCCCTGAAATTTCAGTCAGCCGTCCGGTACGTTCATGGGCGGGCACGATGGAAGAACACTGGACAAAGATGTGGTCGTTGTTAGAATGTATCGCGATCACGTGATAATTATTTTGGTTTTACTGTTGTCTTGGGTTTTTTAAAAAAATTGTTGCCATCTTTTTTTTCTATTTGAGTTTTAGTTAAGAATTATGATAGTTCTCCCCCTTTTTGTCTAAATTCATTCTCATATTATGTTACAGCAGACTATCCTATTCCCCACACAGAATTTACTAACCCTGATGATTCGATTAGAACCCGTGTTTATATTCAACGCGCTTGCATTGCAGATTCACTGTGTTTTGAGTATTTAGATCGCCTGACATTGGTCCCCCCGACATAATTTACGTAACGTTGCCTCTCATGATATTTATTTTTTATTTATTTAACCCAAGAACACCAATAGTTAATTTAATTGTATTTTTTTATTTTTATTTTTTGTGTTGATACTTATTCCCTGTCTAATTTGGTTGCTTCTGCTTCAGACCCAGGACATGCTTCAAAGCAGGCCGAGGAACGAAAGAGGAGGAAGTACCAGAGAATTTCGGAGGAGTATCTTTTTGTTCCATTCGCGGTGGAAACGTCAGGAATCCTTGGCCCCCAAGCAGACTAGTTGGTTCGTAAGATCGGCTTCATGATTCAAGCTGTGACCAAGGATCCGCGAGAGACTGGTTGGTTCCGAGAACGTATCTCGTTGGCTATTGTTAGGGGAAATAGCATGGCCATTCAGATGCCTTAATTTAATTTTTATTCATTTTATAATAAATTGGTTCCTCATTTAATTGTATTAAACTAATTAGGTGATCCCGGCCACCTCCATCAGGTCTCTCATCTTTTTCCGGTGGACTTTCCGAGATCCAACACAGCTTCTCTGAGGACGGGAGGGTTTTGAAAGAAAAGCAAGAGGGGTGATGTAAAGTCTTCTAGTAAGGCCCAATCCATTAGAGCATTGTAGGAAGCTGGATTTTCGGCACAGAGCGGCGAATCCCTTCCCATTTTGTCCGATAAGGTCTTCCAGAGAGGTGGGTGTGAGACTGACTGTTCTCACGAGCTTGCGCCGATAGTTGTAGCTGGAGATCACTGGATAATATGATCATCTACTTTTATAATAATGGGAATACTAGTCCTATCCCAGGTTGAAACGAAAGGCAAATTCACACCTTGGCATTGTGGTTGTTTCTAATTCACCAGCTAATAGGTCGTATTTATGTATGTTGTAGTGTTTTTTATCTTGAAATTCTCGAAAGTCTGAGCAACCTCACTAGCTTACAAATCGGAACCAGCAAGTCGTACCCAAATTAAGCATTTCCCCCGAGAGAAGGGGAAGACAGTTACCCCGTCCAGGCGCTTTCCCTCTACACGATCCTGACCCACCGGTTCCAGTGATGACAGGAATCCAGCCGCCTTGGAGAGCGATTCACAACCCCGTTGATGACGGCATGCCTCTAGAACCGGCCTCTGTTGAGACGGTAAGACAGTGGGTAAAGTCCTTTGCAGCCACAAAAGATCGCTAACCACTTCTAGAATGGGCACTCACCTTGATTGCTTGACCTGTAACCTAATTCTAAATGCTGTGAGTTAAGAATGTTTAAAATAAGACAATTTGGATGCATAAAACAGAATGAATATGGTCCCACATAACAACCACAACTGCTTGATATTCATTTCTCAGACGGTGGGGAATAACTAGGGGATTGATGAGGCACCGTGACGACGGCTGCTGTACTCGTTCTCCAATAAATATTGGTCTTCAAACCCCAATGTGGATAAACAACCAGTGTACCTGTTAAAGTCTGCGACATTTGTGTCCTTAATCTTTGTCTCGTTGAGGATCTCAATGTCGACATGTCCTTAACCTTTTCTGGTGGGACCCCGTCACCTACTTAAAAGAAGTCCAAATTCAATCTTATAAAATGTTGTAAAAATGCTATTCTGGGAGTTCAAAGAGAAGAGTATCGGGTTTTGAGTGACGAACTCTTCTTTTAGCTTGTCTCAGTTAAGAACACTTGTGGTCTTAATATCACGGCTTGCAGAACTGAGGAAGGGAGAGCCCAGAATAACACGATGGCTCTTTCAGAACTTTGGGCTCTAGCTTAATGTTCCCACTTGAATTGCATATCTCCTGACTTTCCTCGAGATTCCCTGCACTTTTCGCTTTCCTCACTGAAATACCGCACTTAAGCGCTCACAGCACGCCTCTTAATGATGGCAGCGTGGAGTTCAAAAGTAAATCCAAAGTGTCTCATTCTTGATGTGAACTCAATATAAGGTCACTTTAATATTATTTTAGTATTCGAGTTAGAATCTCGTCTAGTTTAAATTGAAAGAACTTCTGCCAAGAAAATCATCTGCTATAAGCTGCATAGGATAAGGTTGGCATGATAAACGTAGACTGAATACTAAACTTGATAATATCCAGCTTAAAGAAAACATCATTTTGGAGTTGTAAGAACCTCTCCAGTGGAATAAGAGATAGCAAATGATCTTTTTCATTCCACCAGGCAACTGAGAAAGTGGATTACATAATGCCAAAGCACAGAGGAAAGGAAATCATCATTCAAATAGCCAATAGGAAGAATATTACACACTTTGAGTGACAAACTCTTCTCTAGCTTGTCTACCAATGACATCCAAACCAATAAAGTGACAAGTGCTTAATATTTTAGTAGAAAAATAATTAAATAATTTTAAATTAATATTATTAATTAATTTTTTATATTTAATTATTTAAATTTTTAAATACAAACCGCAAAATTGTTTGTTGTTGTATGGTTAAAGTTGTTTTGTACAAGTTTATTTTAAAACTTTTAAAAGATAATAATCCATGTGTTGAATGGATTGGTTATAAAATATTCAGAATTAATGATATGGTAGAGCTCGCAAGGCTCTGGGGAATAGTAAAACGTAATCCAAAAATGACAGTTAACTCAGTAAACAGAAATATAAGAAATTATTACGAAAATCCGTCAATATTGAAAAGAATAAGCAAAGATGCTTATCAATTATTGGCGGCTGACCTGTCATTGCCAATTGCCCCACAAATAAGCGAGTTTGATGAAATTATGCTTAAAGAAGCTGTATTTGCATGTGATCAACTCTTAATGCAGGAGGGTGGTTGTCCCTATGCATTTGATAATAATTTAGTCCATGACTACCACCCATTATATACTAATGGCTGGTGTTATGGGCTTGCAAATTATTACTATTATCCTTATAATTATTATTAATATGCTTTTTTAATAAAATTTTGTATTATTTGTGTTTTGAGTTTAGTTTTAGGCTTTGATATTTCTCTTTGATCTTGTAAATATAATTTTTACTAAAAATTATTAAGTTTACGAGTTGCCATGGTGATACGTCTTTTGCGGTTTTGTCTGCGGTTAATCGAACAAAAAATCTCAACACGATTGTACTGAGAGTGTTATAATGGGTTCATCTGGAATTAAGAGACAACGTTCTTGTTTTTTAAACGTTTGACATCTTGGATGTTAAAAGTAAGCGAGGTTTAAATGCCGAAGAACTAGAAAAATTACGGGCGCGAACATTCAATGGACGCTTCGGACATCCTCTAGTATCAAAAAGGTGCTTTTGTCAACCTCACAAACCTTAAAAATCGCCATAGAAACCTACCAAAGATCACAATAGTCTCCAACAACCACTAAGATCGGTTACTTGATCCCGGCCATGGACCAGCAGTGATAGCTGGTCTACCCTTAAGCCATATAAAAGACCTTATTTGTATTATTGCTACCGTTGAAGAGAATTTCCCAATCCTATTGCTAACCGGATTTGCAGGCAAAAATTTCCAACTATGCCATCAAAATACTATTTTCTGTCGAAATCATCGTCGATCACAGGATATTCAAACCACGATAGTATTTATGATCTCTACAATAGTTCTCAAACCTGACATTGAAGATGCGCTCCGCTATTAATCGCAATTTGTTCGAATCGGGTGAAGTTGGTGGCAGTTCTTAGGACATATGCAAGCCTCTGTACGTTGAGGCTATTCTTTAGAAGAAATAATTATGTGTGCACGTTAAGTAGACATAAACGGGACAGAGTTTCTTGGAGTAACTGTCGTTTTTCTCGTACATCTCTGCCCATTGCACGCATGGTGATCCGAGGGATGTAAAGTCTTTGTCAGCCGTGGAAATACTTCCAGGCATTCGCATATACTGCAATTTAATTCCAGTCCAGCTTCTGACAGAGCAGGAATTATCAATCCTCTTGTGAACCGTATCATCAAGATAATACAGGTTGAGGGGAGAGCGAGGTGTTAGTAATTCTTTCGATTGCAAAAAAGAACAACAAGTGGTTAACGGGACCTCCTTGTTGCACTCCAGAAGACGAAGGGATTAGGTAGTCCCCGAAGGATGAAGGTAGACTATAAGACTTAATCACAATTTCGAAAATTTCATATTTCCATCCACTAATAAAAATATTATCTTTCCTCAGACTGTAAAGACGTTTTTGATACATAGTTTTAACAAGGACATGTCCGGAATCTTCCATACTAGTTTAGGAATGTTCTAGCGGAATGTACAGCGGACTCGCATCCTAGACGATCTCAGACTCCTACTTGAGGGGTTTCAAGAATTGTTCAACGATGGGGATAGAATATCGGAAGACAATCTTGTCAGCCAGCCTCCTAAAGACAGACCTGACCTCAACCGATTGTACTCTGCCGCCATTCTTATTAAGGGTTATCAAGTTGGCGGTGAAGAACGTGGACAACTCGAGAAGTACTCCAGAATCCTGTCCATAAGTGAGGTAATTGAATTCGTAGGACGAACAAATGGATCTCCAACTGACAAAGAAGTTAGTGCTTTTTTTAAATGACCAGGTCTCATTCGGTTGAGCCCGTCACAGTTACTAGGGGCAAATTCCGTATTGCGAGAAGTACTTTATCATTTGATGCAGTCTGGGGACTTACTCCGTCTGAGGGGGCGACTGTGTGTTGGTTGTCAGGCGGCAACGATGCTTGGACAACAAAATACTGTAGTTGTCGAGAGTTGGCTTTAGTGGTTCACTTTAATAAAGTGATCTGATGTCATGCAGGGGTTGCACCTTCGATCAACTTCGAACGAACAGTTCTCTTGAGGTGGAGAACTTCTACTTCCGGACTATGTGTCTCCTTCAATTGGTTAAAATATGTGTGGTACCTTTGGATCTGGTTCCTCCCATAAAAGAACGAACATTGCTCCTCATGGAGGTAACAAGAGACTCCTATCCGTGACAATCTATAGGATGATTACGTTAATATGGTTTTCCTCGAAGTAGGAACAGGATATTCGAAAGAAGGGGGGTTATACTCATACTCACCGATACAATTTTTCCGCATCACACAACCACTCACGTTAGGAATTATAGAAGGCTCCCTCCACAGAATTTTGCATGATATTTGAGGATGATTTTGTCAAACTTCAAAATTGAGGAAAACGGGATTTAAACCCCAATTCAATATAATATAGCACTTGCAAGCATAATGGAGTGCAATCCTATAATTAACAGCATACATACAATCATCGTACAAGTTTCCCAATTCTGATAGATATTCCGCGTTTTCCATTTTTTGACCAGAAAATACCACGGCGCATCTGATGTTTCCCTTGTTCAAATCACCAGATTTCCAATGTCCCCAAAGTAGGAATGAAAACGATGGTTGATCCGCCATAAAAGGATGCAAGCACTTGTGAAACAGTGGTACATCACCCTCCGACCAATAAATCAGGTGTCTAACTGTTCCAATCCTACATAAATTAAAACCAGAATAATTATGATATATATTAAAATATCCCAAGTACTAAAAATAACGAAAGTAATGGTGACAGTCCATTACATGTTCTCCGTAATATGTTAAAGTAGTTGTTATTATGAAGGCATTAGCCAATATCCCAAAAGTGTAATAACACGTTGTAAATATAATAGCTATTCCTAAGATAGTCAATGTGGTAAATAAATAACAAATAGCAAAACTAATAATAAATACATTATGGTATAACTTTAATAATACAGTAACCATCATTATGCAAAAACATTACTTGATTGTACGGCGATCATTCTTAAATGACACATTCAAAGTCTTTCCCACTGCTGATCCAGTAGTTGATTTGTTTAAAGCATTAATAGCTGCACATGCTTCCTCATATTTCACAAAATTAACGAAATCCAATGCAAACCATTAGCCCCATTACCTGGTAGAGAGTTTACATATGCAATAGCTCCGTACCTTGAAAACAATTGGTAAAGATGGAGGCTGTCGATTCAGGCTGCAAATTGGAGACATACACAGTAGTGTGAGACTGGAGGCCTCACTGACTGTCCCATTGGATTGAATCTGTAGTAAGAGTGGGGGTTGTTGGAGGAGGAGGTGGAGGATAACCGTTCTGACTGTACACAATGGGAGTTAGTTGGGAATACTGAGGGTTCCTATGCTTCTCATTAATTTTGGAGTTCTGTCTAGCATACTTTACAATCAAGAATTTGTCGGTCCCCGGGAGGATCTGTTTGTAGTTCAATACATTGATAGCCGCGTCAGCACACACTTTGTGACGGAATTTGACCATTCCGTGCACTTTGACATCAAATGGCTGTCTTTAAAAGTCGAAGGAATAGACTGGACCAAATGCCTCGAAAGAGTGATCGAAGGTCGTGCTCTTGGAATGAAGGGGCAGATTCTGCACGTATAGATTCACAGTCTCAGTTTTTCACCAGATTCCATAGAGAAAGTGACCTGAATAAAGGTAAACTTAAACCTTGATGGCTTTTTCGTTGATAATTCTGCCGTCCAATAAGTCTATGGCCTTCTGACACTCTTCCTTTGTGGAATATTTGATGAAACCGTAGCCTAGGGAACTCCGAGTTGCCTGGTCGATCATAAGTTTGCAGCCAATGACCTGTCGTTGAAATAATGGAATTACGGAGGAAACAGAGCCAAAGAGTGAGAGAAGATAGTCTGCAGTGATGGCGAGGTCGAGGTTACACACAATCAGTTCGTTGTCGTAGAGAGGCGGTTTCAGGTCGTTTTTGATTGTATTATTAGGCCTGAGTAAATTAAATAAGTACATTCTGGTAAGAATATCGTTATTTCCGTACATTTGGCAGTCAACAGAACAAAAACAACAACAAACTAAAACTTTATTTTTTATTAATTTTAATTTATATGTAATTTGTTTATTAATTTATTTGATATTACTATATTATGCGTTTGAAAATAAGAATTTTGGTACTTGTTATTTTAAAGCTTTGGATCACTAACTACTTAAGTGGACGAAGGGGACGTGTTTGTCACGGGCTTCTCCCCAACGGAGTCCTTCAAGGATCTCCTTTATCCCCTGCTTTGTTTAACCTCTTTCTGGCTGATCTCCCGACTCTTGAATCTGATAATGATGTTCTACTTTCCTATGCGGATGATCGTGATGTTATGTGGTTTACCAATTCTGTAAATATTGGTAACGTCCGGAGGGCACCTAATGTATTTCCAAAGAGAGCCATTAAACAATACTCCGAGAATACTGTCTCCCAGGCGACACTTTCAGTTTCAAACTACCCGGAAGGAACCCCTAATTCTCCGCAAGAAATTGACCACGGTTCTATAACTAAACGACAATGGAGTAAAGCGTAAAATATTGGAACTGCGCTCTCTCCTAGCGAAGCTGAAGGTCGACTTGCCTTCAAGAGACTAAACTCCCATTACACAGTTCTTCCCCGCTGTTTTTTGGATACAAGTCAATACGGACTAATCGGAAGAAGGGGTGGTGGCCTACTGATTTTATATCGGAAAGACCCTAAATGTGTGACATCATTTCAGCGGTGAAGAATATCTTGGGAGACGACGATGTTACTGAAGTCACTGCAATCTAACTTGAACAACAAATGGAAAAATTACCTTTTTGAACATCTACGTGCCTCCCATCTTGTTGTTGCCCGAAGCACTTAGCTATGCCAAATTTATCCAGTTTGGCTTCCTTGAACTATGTGACCATTGGTAGGGATATCAATGGAAAACACCCTCTATGGCTTGGAACTCAACCATCCGATACAACAGTAAAAGTACTACTATCCTACAGGTCATTTCACGGTCACGAATGACCTGTCAAAACATACGAGAATTCTATTCAGAGTTATACCAACTAACTTCTCCCGGCTTGGCAGCAATATCGACCTGTCAGTCACTTACAACTCAAGAAGCAATCACAACGTTATTCTTCTTAAGATTAAGAGAGAAACTTTGACTGGGGTTTCCAGAACAATTTAACTACAAACTTGCAGACTGGAGACTTTACCGTACACTTACTGACAACCTACTACAGTACCTGGATGGGAGTACTTCCATGGGCGAGTATGGGCTTTTGTAAACCTCACTATTTTGGATGGGAGATCACTATGTGTGACCAAACATTACTTTAACTACGCCAGTGGATATGGCAGGTCGACGCTATCAAGGAAAGAAACGAACTCAAAAAGTTTGCCCGATTAACTACTGAGGATAAGCTTTGAAATAAAAAACAGAAAGATCAAAACACAAAAATCAAAATGTAATCACGTGCTCTCTTCTTTGAATGCTTAAATTCTGATTAACCATCTTCCTTAGCGGTCGGAGGGTACGCGTCTGCATTGGATAGTCAAGATCTATTTCCGAATGGTGTTCCCCAAGGATCCCCTTTGTATCAGTTATTATTCAATCTATTAATGGCGGATCTTCCAACACCGGAGGTCGAAAATGACTTATGCCGAGACATGTCGGAACATTCAGATTGCTACTTCGAGATTGCAACAAAATCTGGATCGTCTTAACGAATGGTTATTGAAGAATCGCCTGTCTACCAGCACTGAGAAGTCCGTCACAACTCTATATTAGACAAGAGACTGAGAATACAAAAGGCATCAGGGGGTCCATTTATTTCATGGACAAATGTCTTGAAGATCGAGTGCCTGACGTTGAAGGACTCTGTAACAGTGGATACTGGATACACTCAATTATTTTTTTATTGCCAACTTCTTTCTTGATGCATCTGGGAGTAATAAATAAATTAATAAAAATTTATCTTCCTCTGATGACGTCATTGAATCCACCTTATTAAAGGCCAATGTCTGGCTGGCAGTCAAAAGGATACAATTATTCATTCCACGGAAGACAATTTCGTTTCCTGGTGACGAATTCTGGGTTCGACTTCAGCTCTTTGGAGAAATCCATTGAATCACTTTGCTTGGATGAAGGTTCTTCTGGAACGCGTCAGGATCAAGGAATTAGTTTGTTTAACCCTTGGTCTTTGGAATAATTTTATTTATTATGATTCCAAGGTGGCGCAGTGCTACGAGTCCTATGAAAAAGGCCTGATAGCCCCTAGTTCGAATCTCGGTGCTCTACATTTTGGCTCAAGGTTCCACGATCTATGATGCTTTGGCTTGACGAATGACGCCGCCATCAGTGAACATCTCACTGAGGAACCGGATCATCAAAAATGGACTCACACCTAACAAAAAGAAAAAAAATGAAGAGCATTCCTTGGTTCTCCCTCATCGATTAGTTATGATAACTGTTTTTTGCTTAAAATAAAGGGTGTGTTCTACCTGGGTGGAGCGATAGCTAATTATGCTATTCCCAAAGTGCAATTTTATTTATGACTCATTCAAGGTAGCTAAATTGTTAGAATGTGATGTCACTAACAATGATTCGTGGGTTCGGTTTCTCTTGGCTACTTGTCTAAGATTTTTCCTCTCTTTCTATGTTCCTTCCATTCATTTGCTACATTAAAGTGGCGTCATGTGATTCTCGTCTCAAGTTGTTTCCAGTCCTAAGTTGGTACGAGAAGGATCATTTACTCTCCCCCAGTCAATTGAAGTGGTTCATGACTGCAAAGACTGGACGTCTTCCTCCTTTTTCACTGCTTCTAAGATTCCATAATTTTCGGATTTTCGTATTGATTTTTCATGTTTGACAAAAAATCAATTTCTATTACTCACTGGAGGTTAATGACGAATTATTCATATATTAGAACATTATAGAATTAGTGACTAAAATTCTTCCGTACCCTTAAGGACACTATCAGTCAAATTTCCCACGGTTTTGGTCCGGACATATTCGACTGCATACGTCTGAGGACCTCCTGATTCCATGAGTTGCACAATTACGACTCTAAATCCTTAGCAACCCTATATACTCAGGTATCTCATAGTCAATGGCCGTTTTTCACTCTTCCCTACGCAAGTCATCCACATCCAAGAAACTGCTAACAAAGTCATCAGACATAATTTATAGTTCATGCCTCCTAAGGGAAGCCAATCTACTAGGAACCACCTATAAGTTCCCCAAATTAAAAACTTTCGGACGTCGTGTCAAATGAAAAGAGCACTACAAGGCCCCAGTCGAATTCAGCCTTCCCTTTGTCGGTTCGGGAGCACTTAGTTAGTTAAGGACACGCTTTTTTAACTTAGTGACCCTAAGGCAATAAAATAGATAAGACACGCAAGATCTGATCCACCACCTATGCAAGCGTCCTTCAACTTGACTTGTACGACAGATAAGCAACAAACCTGACAAAAATAACATAAATAAGATTTCCAATCCACAGCAATCGAGACGCTACAAAACTTTCCCAGTTCTGTGACTGCAGCAACCTCCCACGAAAAATACCGCACCTGTATGCAACGAGAGCATAAGGAGAGTGCATTGAACTCTTAAAGAACACCAAATTAAGAATGACATTGAGAAATGCCCCCTCCTAATGACTTACATTTACCACGTGTCATTATAATTGAATGACTCACGGTCATTAGCATTAATTGTTATCCAAACGAACCAAATTAACCAGAAAGAACATTGACCTTGAATAAATAATTAAGGTAGGCGTGAAGCTTTATCAAAAAAATCCCTCATGTAATCCGCAAACTCTTGGTACGACATTGTAACGATCGTCTCTCTGTCAAGTGGCATCTTCTCCTTCCCCTCAAGAACAGCTTTCAAATAATCTTTAAACGCAGAATCCTTCAGTTTTTTACATAATTCCATCTTTTTACTGTTCAATTCCTAATATAAGTCACACTAATACATGTTCTAGTTCCCTAATCCTCGAGCTTATCTTTTTTCTGTACTTGGCTGCCGCCAGTCTGTTCTTCTCTCTCATCTTATCCATTAATAATCCCTTAGCATCGTGATGTTACGTTTATATTAGTTACGTCTCAACGAAACTTCGACAGTTTTAATTCCGCGTAAACTTGTCATTCTTTATCGATTTTAGTGACTGAATTTGACACTAAGGTGACCCCGTCAAGGGAAATTGAGTGAGACTACACTGTTAATGTGCGGATAGATAATTGAATTTATTCCAAAAAATCAGTTAAAGGCTATAAGCAGTCAACTTTATTGGTTGAGGCTGTGAAGCCCATCTCCATGGTCCCTAATTCACGCTTGGGGGATGTTAACGGGTTAATTAATATAACCCTCAATGGCAGAAGCCTAAAAGACTGAAGAGGCACCACGTCACTATTTGGAAAAATGCAGAGGATCAATCTGATGCTATCAATACAAGTCAAAGAAGGAATCGATGAGTATCATGTAGACTACAGATTAATCCTACTTGAACGGAAATGTATGGAAGGGGAATAGGATTTCCCCAGTACAGTCTTGGCAGCTTCTGCTACGCCTTTAACTTATTTCTCTTAACATTTTGTTCCAACATTATGCAGCCACAAAAAACTGGCTGCAGACATATGACTGACATATGAACTTTGATAAAGATTTCCAATCAGATTGATTTTCTGTCGCATCTCTTTTGTGCGACTCGAGGTTTTACGGTGAACTGACAGTGACCACAAAATTCCCTCTACAGGATACGCTCTGTATTAGCGCAAAGGAGTAGAGGGAATTCCGTGGCACTGGGGAAATGTTATCATACGGAACACATGTACTCCTTAGCAACACTACGGATTAAGTATCGTCTTGGTCCGAATGGATTAGAAAAACGGGGATTTCTTTCCAGTCAAGACATGGCTTGAAACTGCGAACGGAATCCTGTCCGCTGATAACAAACATATTCCTGAATCTGAAAATGTTTCACTTGTTTTTCAACTCCTGTAAATCATAATTCAAGAAATAACGGAGGAAGCCTGATCCAACATGATCAGGGGACAACCCGACCCCAATGAGCTTTTGTAGGATCAAGGGATTTGATTTACTTTCCAAGAACAACTGGAAAGCCTGTACTCTCTCTGTTCACTGTTAAGGAATGAAAGTGCGAGTTTATTTCTGAGGAAGCCTATATACTTGTCCATAAAATCTCACGGAGGAGGTTCCCAGAACAATGAAGAAGCTCACAGATGGACACTCTCAGATATTAGCTCGGAGTTACTAAAACATGGAACATTCAAAAACAAGCAGTACTGTTGAAGTATTTATTTGAGAATCCCGAGATCACCAAGAAAGGTGTTAAAACACTAATAAGTGATCCCAACCTCCATTAATTCCCGGATCATCCTTTAATGGTCTTCCGATTGTCCCAACTGTAGAACGGTATAGCCTCCGCGAATGGCTACAAAGGAACTCGATCCGGGTGTCCTCTTTTAGGACGGGTCGATGTTCCTCTGCTCAAGTAATTGCCAATGGGTTTCCTGATTCTCTGCAGAAACACATAAATCCGAGGCCATGGTTCCTCGTGGACTGGAAAAAGACTTGTCACAGGGAAAATAAGTAACATTTTTTAATCAAATGGACTACATCATGTGCCGATCAGAAAAGAAATGGCTTCTGGGGTTTTGAGATGCTATGGATGAGTGGAGAGTGACAGTGACTATAAGATAATCTCCGCTCGTTTTCTTATAAAAAATCCACAGCGAGACCCCAGAAGATAGATGACTGAACAACTATGCGCATCTGAACAGAAGAGAGAAAACTATCAAATTTCTATTGAGAAAATTATCGGAGGGATTTGGAATGTCATTAAAATGGAATTTTCTTTAAGGCTGATAAGATGACCCAGAGTCTAGGACTACAAAAACAAAACTTTCTCTGATATACTTACAAAAGTTTGATAAGGTAACAAAATGAGCTAAGACTACTAGAAAATACCTTGGATCTGGAGAGTGCCCGATTAATGAGGTCAAATGAACGCTTATTAGAATAGAATAAAGACACTTAATATAAGATACAAGAATACAAAATGATCAGAGATCAAGTGGACGACTATCTTTATCAAGTCATCGCGGATTCAGATCTTGGAGATCAACGACGGATATAGTTTGGAGCCACAAATTACACTGAGCTGTAAACTAAAAATACCAAAACGCAACTACAATCATTGGCACATGCTTACCGAGGACTTTCGAAACAGTTTGTCGAGGTCTACTACAATGGAAGGATTTCTGGATTTTAACTCAGCGGAAATGATGAGTCCTTTTATTCAGCACGAAGCTGAGAGTTCGAATTGCCAAAACTGCATATAATGTTGCGTTTGGCATTAACGACTCAGGACACTCCTCAAGGGGACTTACTCTCTCTTTTGTTATTTGTCACACTTGGAGAAGATGCTATGGGACCATCGCAAATTTAATGGTGATATAGCCGAATCCACTTATGCTGAAGACATCGACTTAATATCAGGGGATAGATAAGCTCTTCTTCGGATATTGGAAGTGACTCCTAATGAACTTTATAAATGGTTAATAACAATGAATGTTCTCAAAACATAAGTAGTGAATATAGAAGGATGGAAAGAAGATCAGATGATCCATGGAGGAATACCAATAAGCTTGGGTCCTTACTTGGAGACAATGAGTACACTGTTAAAAGAAATACCTTTGCTACAGCTGCACATAACAAAGTCAAAAGGAACTGGACTGACAACAGATGATCAAGTATATCATTCTGATCATATAACGCTTAAATCAGTTTATTGTACAATTCCTCAACGTGGGCAGCGAGAAAGCCTGGAGAGCTCGAATAGACTCGATTCATCGAAGGCAGCTCAGAGCATTGTTCGGACTGAATTGACCAAAGAAAATAGACAAAAAGGCTTGTTTGCTGAAAGATCCTTTGAGTCTTGAGATCAGTTATTTGGCTCTTCGGGCATATATTGTGATTGGAGATGAATACCCCGCTAGAATAGTGATGGAGGAATACTTCGTTGAGACTGGGCTACGTTTCTGTGGACTCCCACTTCCTGAGATACTTGATGCTGATCTCAAGTACGTAAAATAATATGTGAGAACATTTGGACGACATAAGAGAGGTTTCGCACGACGGTGAAACCGCTTTGTTAGTTTGATGGTTTCTAGCATCCCCTTTGCTTCCGTCCGTAGTCAGGATTTAGTAAACTCTTTACTATTGCATTGTCGGTTCACAAGAGGACTCACACGAGTGCTTCGGGGACATGCCTTCAAGGGTTCTTTCGATGACTGGTGGTTGTACGCGTAAATATTTCTATCCACTTCCAACTGTCTCAAGTACCTCTGGAATTTAGTAACAAAACAATCTCATGTCATTAAGGGATAACTTTGCACAGATGTATTCGTCTGAGAAAAGAACCTACTTCACTTTACTCCCCACCTTCATTGTTCACAAAATCTCTCGGTAAGTAATGCCCACCACCCTGAAAATTTGTCATAAAGCACATTATCTGGTTTAATGTACTGTACAGAAACTGAGATTTTGATTACTGTGTCCACCTTCATCAACACTTTTGTATTCTCAGATCACTAGGATCATTTGCTCTCCCCAACTACACTGGAAGGTTTCCACAACTGCAAGTATGGACGTCTTTTATCTTTATGTTGATTCCGGATGGACTCTGTTTCTGTAGAAGTGAAATCTGGATACACAGTTAATTAGTAGTTTACTTTAACTTCTTTCTCGGTGTATCCGGGGTTAATTAATAAATCGTGAATGTTCCATTGTTTTGATTTTCTTTAGACATTTACCAATTAAAAATATTTTAATAATAAATTATTATTAATAATTTATAAAAATCAACATAAATAAATTATTATTTAAAATAACTCACGTATGGATGTGTTGAATTGTCTTATCAAGTCAGATGATGACCAATTTCTCAGTAACTTCAGAAATATGTTTTCAAGCAAAAAAAATGGAAATCAACTAGAAACCATTCCTCCCAAACAAATGTTGGAATTGTTTATAACCATCTGTAAGCGTATTTGTCAGCTCGACGAAGACGATAAAAAGTAGAGACTAGTCTTATTTCAAGATACTGTGATAGTTTGCTGGAGGAAGTAGACATTTTTAATGATTATGAAATCCGTGGGTCAGAGGAGTTGCTTTTGACAGGGCTGGAGTTACCCTTAAGGTCCTGCAAGAAAATCTGCATATATTTGGTACTTAGCTTTCTAATGGCAGACTAAGAACATCAATGAGGACGTTGAGGATTATTTTGAGATTCTGAGGATACTTTTCTTGTATTTGGCTGATGACGAGCTGTCCATGCACACACAATCAATTTTAATGTCCATTTTCAGTTGATTTTAATATTTAAGCTTAGAAAACAAGCCAAAGTTCCTCACAAAGGTTCTATCAAAGATAGAAAGGTCCATAATGATTACATTTGAAGCTGATCCTGCCATCAGGATGCCAATTTATGAGGTATAGTGTCTTTAATAAGCAGCTCATACTCCAATGTTCGTATGAAGACTCTTCATTGATCGATGATTTGTCCGGATTCCTCAGTTTTATGGCCAAAGACTGTCTTAAGAACGATTATCTTATGCAGCAGGCGACGATTCTACTTCTGCTTGGATTCGCTGAGAACTCAAAACAGGCAGGGAGACTGATTTCACTCCTCAAACCTTTGACACGTGCGTTTGAACTACTTTCTTCTGCCGAAATGGACTCTATGGCACAAAGGGGCTATATTCAGTTGTGTTCGGTTGTACTCGTGGCTGGTCAGGATGTTTTGGAGAACTATTTGTCCAAATATGTGGAGGATGTCCTCACTATAATAAAAAAATCATCCACAAAACTCCTCTCTTTGACAGTAGTTGATTCATTTTCTCTGATTTTGAGAAATAATCGAATATTCAACGCATTATTGGAAGAACGTGAGTCTTTCCACCTAAAGAGACTGGCGGATATGTCTTATCTCTATCTTAAAACCCCCGATTCCCATTATCTGGTCGTCCGTGTTTTGGAGATGTGTCAGACTATCGCCAAGTTCAATGAGAATGCTGGACGGTTTTTTGAATTAATGAATTCCAATGGAGATCTATGCTTACTTCTCTGCCACAAGTGTTCCTCTTTGGAGGACGATTCATCGCTTTCTGCAGTAAAGCTGATCAAATCGCTGATGACTGTGGGGGGTATGGCTGATTTGTTCTCCAAGAACATTAGTTTTCAGGAATATGTTGTGAGGGTGATGATTGGGAGGTCATTTGAGTGTAGGTGGTGGGTTTATTTGGTAGATAATGAATGCAAGTATGAGATTATTCGATTACTGGTGGATGGGGGATACTCTGACTGTTTTGGAGACAGGAAACAACAGCTTGTTGACATTTACAATGGAGGTCCCCTCTATAATCCGCACAGATTTCAGACTGCTTTAGATTGACTTGTATATTTGACCATTTTGATTCTAATTAAAAATCGGTTTTTATGTTGACGATTTGATATTATGTTGGGCACGTGGTTTAATGTCCAATGCCATTACTGTTAAGCTAAAATGAAGGCTCCATACTAGCCAACTCCTCTCTATTTATAATTTTTCCTCTGCGATCCGATTTTGTTTAGCAGGGTCAGTGATCTTTACTATGTAATTGCGCCCGGACGGGGGAACTCTCTTCTTTTATCAGGGAAAATACTTGATTTGGGATGGGCCTTGCACCAATACTTTTTCCCAGTAAAGACTTGCTGGTTCCGCGCTGAAAGTGGGGAAGCTGCTCGGACTTTCGAGAATTTCAAGATAAAAAATACGACAGCATCTCCACCAGACCCGTTTCTTCGAGACAAGCGGAGTCTTTCTGCCCAAAAAGGTATCTTTTCTAAGATCGCTTGAGTCAATGATATCGAAAGTGAGTAATCTACGTCGGGAAACCGAATGGCTGTTCCAAAGGATTTCTCTGGCAGTTGTCAGGGAAACAGCCATTCCACCTATCAGCTGGATTATTTTGATTGTCTTTTACGTAATAAATTGTTTTTGTTTTCTTTACTATATTATTAATAAAAATAAGGTCATACAGCGGCCTGATTGACCTATTTACCACAAAATTAAATTTCACTACAAGTTTCTCTCTCCGTTGAAACTTTACTTAAGAATGAAAACGAACTAACCCCAACCCTAGTCTGTAGCATCAAGGTCAAGCACTGTAACGTTTATTTTAGTGTAACGACTTTAATTTTACCATATTGGCTACTTATCGGGTATGAAAATTTATACAAATGGGTATAGTAAGTCTAGCTTTGGATGTGATCCCTAGAGGTTTCTAAAATAGTCACGTTGTTAGGTAATAACCATTAGTTAGTATTTATTGTTCTTCTAACTCAATGAGCACTCCATGGCAGTCCTTTGGGTGAATGAACATTATTCGTTTCCCGTGAGCGCCGATTGTGGGAGTTGGGGAAAGTGTCCTAATGTTGTTTTCCCTTAACCTTTCGATCAATTCATCCAAGGCGGGCACCTTTGTTGAATAAACAGACTACTTCTAGACATATGTGGTGGATTCCTTCGTTCTGCTTCTTCAAAAATTTCAAAATTGGACTTTTCTCCCCAAAGGGAGCGATAAACTAAGAATAATCAATTGACTAACTTCAATTTTGGTGTTATTCAGGTTCATAAAAGAAACCGTCACTCCTTGAGAAGGCAGTGACTAAGAATTACCACTAACCTACTTCTGGATTTGAAGGTTTTAGGTTCAAGATGTCCTTAAAACTCTCCCAATATTTTGAATGGCCGGAATTGCCACAGCAATGTGATTTATTTTGGTTATTTGATACATTTCCGTGATTATTTAAATTATTAATTTTAAATATTCATATTTTGATATTTATTAAAATATAACTAAACTTTATTTAGCCAACAGAAAAAGTTAATATTTAATCCTCAAGCAGGTTTACTTTAACAATGAGAACAAACCATCATTCAGAGGAAGACCTAGAGTCACTCTACCCGTGGCTCTGAACAAGGATCTTAATGGGATTAGAAGAAATCTTAAATCTGCAGAAGACCTAGAAGATCTAAGGACAGATGCGCAAAGCAGAGGGCGATGGAGACGCCTAGTGAAGCAGATTGTGACACGTGTGGTACAAACGGGACCTTAGTTAATATAACGTTCTTTGGTTATGTGAAAGTGCTTTTTAATAATAATAATAACCATGTCAGCAAACTGATTAATTCCCAATTCATAGAAAATATTTCCTTGTTTTGCGAGTTCTAACCATAATATGATTTGTCTAAAGTAAAAATTAATTTAACTGTATTTTTCTATAAAATTATTCCATTTGATATCATAGTGGAGTCAACTTCGCCAAGTAAGGATCGTTCGTATGAAATCCGTTTAATAACGAGAATAAGCAAATATTCAACTTAAACTGAGTGATTTATACACATGCATTTCCGAGAGAACACCTTGGACTTATTGCGATTGATGCAATCACAGTAATTTTCAAGTATTCAATTAACATGAATACAATTCCAACTATCTGTAATCCTTAAGCCTGGGAAGCTTAAGGACAATCCTGCATCATTTCAATCAATCTCTTAACTATGCACCTCATCAAAATTATTGGAAAAATTGATTCTTAATTTTATAACCCCGTCCCTTCCTTTTTCGTCCTCATAACATGGATTCAGAAGGGGTCATTCAACTTCTACTCACCTAGCTTCCTTCAACCAATTTATCATTGAAGGCTTTAGCACAAATCCTTGTAACCTCAAAATAGTCGTTTGCTCTATCGATTTACAAAAGGCCTTCGATTCTGTCTCAAGAAAATCCTAACCCGGAAATTGTTTGCCCTCCCCGTCAACCCCAATATAAAACTTTGGCTTGTTAACTTCATAAATGGAAGAAGGGCCCGGATATACATGGATGGGACCAAATCAGTTTCAAGATTACTACCCAATGGTGTCCCACAAGGTTTCCCTTCATCACCCGCCTTATTTAACTTATACATGTCCGATTTACCATAACCCGATAATAAAGACGATTTTCTCTTATCATATGCTGATGACCTATTAATCGGATCCCTCGATCAAGATATCCCAAAGGCATCAGAAAGACTATAAGAATACTTTCACAAGATTCAAATTTGGCTAAATTAATTTGGCTAAATTTTGTCGGGCAAAAGTGGCTTAGGTTCGGGTTCGATTCTTGCTGCTGTTCACCTGGTGGAAAGTTCCACGCATCTACGATGCGAAAAGGCTTGACAAGTGACGCCGTCATCAGTAGAGATTCACTGCGGAACTGGATAGTCAAAAGAACACACACCCAAGAAAAAGAAAAAACAAAGAAGTGAAGAGCATTCCTTGGTTCTACGATTAGTTACAATAACTGTTCGTTACTTAAATAAAGTGTGTGTTCTGCACGAGCTAAACCCTAGGCATCTTACGTGCTTATGGCAACGTGGTAGTGCTTACTCAAATATAACCGGCTTGATATATCTACTAAAAAATCTTCGTCCTTATTTACCTCAGACAAACGACTTGGACAAATGACAGTGATATATTTATCAACCAGACAAAAATACCTTTCACGAAAAAACTTAAAATCTTGGGATCACTTTCGACACACACATATTCTTTTCACCTCACGTCGACGGCGTCTCTGGAAGCTGTTCAAAAAAGCTAGGGATAATCAAAACTATTTTCGGTGGCATTAAAACCTTTTTCCCAGCTTCGAAATTGTTGTACAAACGATTCGTTGAGCCATCTATCAGCTATGTTTGTACGTCATGGGGAATCAATTTGTCCTGGACGAACAAACAAGTAATCCGCGACATTCAGGCTTTAACAGCCTCTACTATTAGTAATCCCGGGAAACTAGAAAAACTAATCTTCTCATCACTTGAAGACCTTATCCTACAAAATATAAGGGATTTGCTACCCTGTGCAGACAGTGCAACTCTCAACAACACACAGCAACGACGTGTCTTATGAGAAGGATATACATCACCCTTCTTTAATTCCTATTCCTCAAACCACCTTGCCCACAGAAAATTTGTGTTGGATCCCAGAAGGCGCACGAAGAGAAAATGAGAAATCTGATTGAGGCCTTCGAAATCACTTAATTATTTATTATTATGTATTAACCCCGGATACGCCGAGAAAGAAGTTGAAGTAAACAACTAATTAAGTGTATCCAGTTTCCACTTCTACAGAAACAGAGTCCATCCGGAATCAGAATAAAGGGTAAGACGTCCATTACATGCAGTTGTGGAAATCCCTCCAGTGGAGTGGGGGAGAGCAAATAATTCTTTTTCGTGCCGGCCTGGCACTGGGCGCCACTCTAATAGGAAGAGAGAGGAGGAACAGACATGCAAGCAGAAAACTTCAACCAATTAACCACGCAGACCACATGGCGCCACCACACTTAATTAATTTAGCAATTAAATTAACTATTAGTGTTCTTGGGTTAATAATAATATAACTAACTCACTCGAAGAGAAATGGAGACACACAAAGAAACTTGACTCCTTATTAGGACACACAAAGAAACTTGCGCCCTTGTTCGGAGGACCACGAGGAACATGGACTTTTCCGTTTCTACCCTCTACCAACAAACAATCGCGCCTGCCATTGAGTATGCCTCCGTTGCATGGAGATTCGGGCTATCGGAGTCTATGGTCCAAAGAATCAATTCGATATACCGGAAAACAATCAGTATGATTTTCCCACGTAATGGACCAACAGTCGACCCACTACTCATGGAAGCTAAGATCCGTAGTCGTGGCTCCGGATTTCTTCGCGTCTGTGAGGAAGATGGAAATCCGCTTCGCCTGATCCTTCCCATGGCAGAGAAAACCGATTGGATAAGAAATTCCCCTCCCCAATCGGATTCCTCTGCAAGACCGAGAGAAGGCTCTTCCGGAAAGTAGTGGGGACGATTGAAGATCACAGACGTCGAATGGCACAATTGATTGCGAGGACTGGGATCACCTAACTGTTTGACTCTTTTGTCTTTCTTTCTCGGTGTTCCCGGGGTTAGTAAAATAAAAAATAAAATAAATAAATTAGGAGATAGTGAAGATGTCATATGGAGAAAAACCATGGCAAACGCGGCATTACACAGGCTGAAAAACCTATGGCTAAAACGGAAAGGGAATAACATAAAACAAAGGATAATGTTATACGACACCTTTATCAAACCAATCTTCCTATACAACTCTGGCACCTGGCGCACCTCAAAAGAGGAATTGGAGAGGCTACACTTGTTTTACAAAAATCTAAGAATGAAGTGATGTCCGCGACGGTAGGACGTCAACAAAAATGGAAGATTGCGGACTAATTATCCACCTCTCTTCGGAAGCGGAAGCCTGAAATTTATTTATTAACCCCGGATACACCGAGAAAGAAGTTAAAGTGTATCCCAGATTCCACTTACAGTAACTATTAAGTGTATCCGGATTCCACTTTACAGAAACAGAGTTCATCCTGAATCAACATAATGTGTAAAAGACGTCCATACTTGCAGTTGTGGAAACCCCTCCAGTTAAAATGGGAGAGAGCAAATGATCCTTTTTTCGTGCAGGCTGGCACTGGGCGCCACCTTGACAGGTGGATCACATGACGCCACTCTAATAGGAAGAGAAAAGGAACAGCCGAACAAACAAAAACTTCAACCAATTAGCACGAGGCAACCACGTGGTACCACGCGGTTACATCACTATATCAAGCCTGCAATAGAATATTAGAAAGTTGACTTTGTAGACACGTTCTCCATTGGGTTCCTTTCTTGGTGTGATAATTATTATTTGCCACGGGTTAACAAGGCTTGCATGAGAACACTATGAACCAATGAAAGTGTGAAACTAGTAACAGATTTTTCCATAGGTCCTCCAGACGCGGAGGCTCTAGATAGAAAAAAGACCCATTACTGACGACTAAATGTGCCGTTATCTCTTAAACAAAGTAGCATTTCTTACAAATAGTGTTTTTATTAAGTAACTTAAACCTCAAGGAAGAATAGAAGCTGTAGCTTATGCTGACGATTTTGACTATATCTCGGAAGACAAGGAATCCGTCACGATGTCGTTCCGAGGGCGTTCCAGAATATCGAACAGAACTGTGTACGGAAGGATGAAGTGTTTTTCAGTTAGTTGCTACCTTCTAGAACTTTTTTTTGAAAATAATTGCTCAGAAAATTACTCTTTCTTTGGTTCATTCATCAAGTTTTTTCAGAGTAGTTTGCAATTTGTTCATAAAATAAATAATATGGACAAATAATAACCAAACATGCAACGTGTTTTTGATTCGGTGGCGTTAAACTCTGTCGAGTTGGCAAAAATGTTGAAAGGAAAAAAGGAGAAGGGTCACTTGCGTTACCTGATAATATGAATGTAATTCTTGCCATATCCGAGATCGTTGTGGGTGATGACCCAAAAGAATGGTCGAGGCAGGTAGTCCTGCAGGTACGTAGCAGGCTATCTCGAATGCCCTGGAATGGTTGGCCATACTTGGCGGAGCTCTGCAGTGGCAGATTCAGTACTGCTATATATGTGAGTGAACTCAAGAAGATGGCTGTAGGCATAGAGGGTACTGGTCTAAAGGGGCGGGGACCAGGTGACCACAACTGTCAAAGAGAGCACGAGCACCAGAGCTGTGATACGTTGCAACTCAAGCATGTTTATGAGGTCTTCGCGCGGAATCTCGCTGCAGCGGCAGATGTCCCACTTGAGGACCGTAGATTTACCTGCAAGATTCCTCATTGTAAGGTTAACGGTGTAGTGTTAACCTGCATCAATAAGGCTGTGGCTTATGCGGTGGAGGCTAAGCCAGTAGGGTCACTGGGTGACATCTCCCTAGTGCTGTATGCAGCACAGATCACCTATGAGGAATTGACGGACAAGCCCAGACCACCCAGTAAATGGAGGGAGCAGATCTGTGCCAAGATTGCTTGGAGACAGACTGAGCTGGAGGGGCACATAAGTAGTGTGGCGAGAGGGGTTAGAGGAAAAGCACCGGCTATAGTAAAGTGGCTAATTAGTAAACTCCGTGTTCTAAAATGGGACCTTAAAGAGTTGAGGAGGGCAAAGGTGGAGTTAGAGGGGGCAATATTGGTGTACAAGAGGAAACTCTATACACATGAAAGTCGGTGTAAGAGAAAACGAGAAAATAATCTGTTTGAGTTTAATCGCAGATTGTTTTACCGTCGCCTACACGAAAATGGCCATAGTGTATGTTCCCAGCAGGACGCAGAAATGTGTTCCACATGGGGTAGTATGTGGGAGGCTAAACCACGCAGAGGAAATGCGTGGAATGTCCCGTACAGAGCCGCTCCTTTCTTGGCGGAATCTTGCGGAATTTTCGATTTTCGAAAAAAATTTGAAACGGTAGTGAGACATCTCCCTGATTGGAAGACGACCGGGGTCGATAAAGTTTATAATTTCTTTATCAAAAGATGCACTTCATTACACGAGTCTATGTGTCGTGTATTACAGAAAAGCATCACTAACCCGGAAACGATTCCTGATTGGGCATGCACAGGGACAACTTATTTGATCCCAAAGCTGGACAACCCCCAGTCTGCTGCAGATTATCGACCGATAACCTGCATGCCAACCCTGTATAAGCTGATGACCAAATTGGTGGCTAATGAGGTCAGGAGCTTTGTAGACGCAAATGGGATTCTCTCCGAGAATCAGTTGGGACTGTGCGAAATTGTCAGGGGGCAAAAGAGCAGGCTTTGATCAACAAATGCCTTTCTGTGTCTCACGGAAACTCACTTTTGTCTATGTGGGTGGATGTGAAGAAGGCTTACGATTCAGTTGATCATTCTTACCTTGTCGAGTGCCTACACAGTCTGTGTATGCCTGTGTGGTTCATCAGCTTTGTAGTGGCTGTGATGAATAGGTGGAGTATTCATCTGAACTATAATAGGCACCGGATAGGCGAGGTAAAACTCAAGAGGGGGATCCTTCAGGGGGATAGCATGTCTCCGCTACTCTTTGTTCTCTGTTTGGAGCCATTGAGTCGCCGCCTCAATGACCGGTTTGAGCAAATACCAGTTCATTGTGAAGGGGTCTGTTTCAGTACAAATCACCTTCTTTTTATCGATGACTGAAGATGTATGCTCGAACAGCCGAGGAGCTCTACTCCATGGGGGTCTGTGCCAGGGAATTCTTTGAGAGTATAGGGCTAGATTTGAATTATTCAAAGTCTGCGACTAACACGCAAGTATGTAGCGAGTTAGTAAGAGTCCTAGAGGAACACGAAGGATATAAGTATCTGGGTGTTACCGAATCTCCAAAGTCCCTTATAATGCCTGAGACAAAGCGACAAATTACTGAAGGCATCCGTAAAAGAGCAGCGTTATTGTGTAAGACGTCTCTAAATGCAAGGAATTTGTTCCTAGCATTAAATGAGTATGCTGTCTCGCTGCTAAACTACTACATAGGTGTTGTGGAGTTTGAGCCCAAAGAGTATGATGAGATGGATGTTATGATCCGTGGAGTACTCAGAGAGAACCATGTCCATGTGTTGGCAGCCAATAAGGAGAGACTATATTTACCCCGTGATAAATTCGGCCGTGGACTGTGTGGAGTAGTCCAACTAAGTGAGCGTATCCTAATGCGAATGCACGACACCCTGATAGCTGGGTCAAGTGTGTCTGCTAGGAAGCACGCCATAATAACGACCGAGAAAACACGGGCAACCCACCTAGGCACTATCAGACCTTTTTTGTCTGCTAAGTATGGTGTTGATGATGGTGGGCTAGTAAATGTGAAGGCGTTGATCGAATTACAATATAATAATTTGATGGAAAAGATCAACTTAAAAAGCCTTCATAAGGTCCTCTTCAGAGCATTGGACAACCCACATGTCGACCTTAAGTCGTCGACAATATGGCTAAAATACGGTGACAACTCACCTCGATCGGAGGCGCTGTACACGTATATGCAAGACCGCAATATTTTTTGGGGTCGATCAACAAATACATGTCCCCACTGTAAGTCAAGGAGCATGTCGGTTGATCATTTAGCCACTCGATGTGGATCCATGCTTTGCCACGACTATGTGTGCAGGCATAACGAAGTAGTAAGGAGTCTTCATCTTCTACTATGCAATAAGTATTCGCCACACCAGAAAGTTGCGGACTCATAAGGTGCAATTTGCAGTAGAAAACACCAGGGTCCAAATTAAGGTAGACAGTGTTATCCGTACCTCGGTGCTAGTCAAGCACAATAAACCGGACATTTTGGTACACGATAAGGAGTCTGGCCAAGTCCTTATCATAGAGGTTGGCATCACGTCTCAAGACCGTTTGCAGACTGTGGAGGTGGAGAAAAAAAGGAAGTATGACTTTCTTGCAAACGAGATGGGGCAGATGCTTGGTTGCAAGGTCCTCGTTATTCCTATAGTAATGACGTGGGAAGGAATTGCAACAAAGTACCACAAGGGTTATCTGAAGCAGTTGGGGGTAGATAGGAAGCTCCAGGCCTATCTACAGTCCACTGTGTTAAAGCGGACCCTAGAGAGCTTGACACTGGAGTATAGGAGGCAGAGCCCTGAGATGCCATATGGGCAGAGGGTTCAATTTGACAATGCGCTCTCGGAGTTGTTTCAGCAACCAGAATCGAACCTGCCTGAGGAGGCTGGCGAACAGGCAGGCGAGGAAGGTTGTTGATTAATAAATATATTAACTTTTTTATTGTTTGTTAAATTAAACGGATTGGACGAATAATAAACCAAAATTAAAATAATATTTATTGAATATTTTAATAAAACATTTAAATAAAAAATATACAGAATTAATTAAAATGATCGGCATAATTTTTGTTGTTACACTATATTGTTTAATTCTTTTATTTCATCTAAAATTCAAAAATTTAGCCGCATGGCGCCATGTGGTGCTGTGTGGTTAATTGGTTCAAGTTTTCTGCTTGCTTGTCTGTCCTTTTTCTCTCTTCCTAATAGTGTGGCGTCATGTGATCCACCTGTCTAGGTGACGTCCAGTGCCAGGCCGGCACGAAAAAGGATCATTTGCTCTTCCCCACTCCACTGGAGGGTTTCCACAACTGCTTGTAATGGACGTCTTTTACCTTTATGTTGATTCCGGATGGAGTCTGTTCTGTAGAAGTGGAAACTGGACACACTTAATTAGTTTTTACTTTAACTTTTTCTCGGTGTATCCGGGGTTAATAAATAATAATCTAAAATTCAATTCAAATACGAATCATTCAATCAATTTTTTGATTATTATGAAATCAAATGGAATACTTTTATAAAAAAATACAGTTAAATTAGTTTTCACTTTAGACAAATCGTATTCTGGTTTAGAACTTAAGGTTAGAAAGGCCATTTTTACTGAAAATTTAAGATTTATCGACAACCACAATTTACTCGCAAAACAAGGAAATTTTTTGTATGAATTGGGAATTAATCAGTTTGCTGACATGGTTATCTCATAAAATAATTTTGTAGACAAGGAGAGAAATATTCAAACCCAGCAAATTCAATTTATATAATAATTATAATTCTTATGGTAAATTGGAAAATGAATTAATTGGTGATTACACTATCCATGAGAAAAAATATCCTTCATCTTTAATTGGGTAAATAGAAACTGTGTGACTGATATAAAATCCCAAGGATATAAATGTGGCTCATGCTATGCATTTGGCGCAGTTAACGAATGTTTAATAGATTTAGTTGGCTACATTGGAGTCACATTTTGCAATCAAACACAATAAACTTATATCAATGAGCGAACAAAATATGGTTGATTGTGCGAGTGATTACGGATGCACTGGTGGATCACAAATTATGGTGTATCATTACATTCAAATAAACGGTGGAATTAATTCTGAAAAACGGTATCCATATATTGCCAAAGTAATTTCGACAGATAATTAATTATATAGGTTAGAAAATGCAAATATAGAGGTCAACCAGATATTAAATTTAATTTGACTACATATAAAATATTTAAAGGTAATGAAAAAATGCTTTTGCGTACGCTTGTAGATGTTGGTCCTGTTTCTGTTAATGTTCAGGTTTCTTTAAGCTTTGATCGCTATTTTATAGGTAAAAATATAATGAAACGTTTTAGGAATATTCCATTACAAATATTGTATAAATGAGTATCATTTGCATACAATTTCTGTTGTGGGTTATGGAATTTTAAAAGGGGGAAAGTATTGGCTCATTAAAAAATTCATGGGGTAAAACATGGGGAATATTTGGCTATATGAAAATGGTACGTGGGAAGGATAATTGTGGCTTACCCTATAATCGAATAATTTTATCGTTATATTTGATAACTTTTGGTTTTAAGAGAATTAAATTTTTATTTATTTTTTTTATTAAAATAATTTTTTTAACAATTAAACAAATGTCAGTTGAGGAAGCCTGCTGCGTGGATTGCGAACGAGTTCCCTCGGAGTATGGCTATTCCAATCTTTTGTCTTAGCCATAACCCTTCTCGTTGATCCCTTTTTTTTAATAATTATGTTATCTCATCAATTTTAATTTATTAGTAAAACCGGACCCTTCTGGCTGGACGTAACGTTTAAAGAGGCGAGTCCTCGAGATTGGGTCCGAACTTATTTGAATATTGATTGAAATTAACGCCGTCCTGATGAGGCATTGGGATTGAAACCGTCAATGATAAGATTTTTTAAATTAATAATGTTGTTTTTGAATCTTTTGTTTCGCCGCGTTGCGCCATGCGATGCTACGTAGCTGTTTTTTAATCTGTTCCTCCTGTTCTACCTATTAGAGTGGCTTCATGTAATTCAGTTGTCAGGTAACGCCCAGTGCCAAGCTACTATATGGCAAGAAGAAATTTCGAATGCTAGCCGCAAGATTATCGACATTTCACCCATTACCTTGGGGTTGATCAAAGAAAGGAATTTCATATCCAACAATTTGATTTTGGGAGAGTATAATGAGAAAATTGTTATAAGTGACTTTCCTGTAGAAACTTCATTTGATATGAGCCAATGTTCCAACATACCAATATAACTTTGGAGTTTCATCCCTGCCTTCTCAAGGTCGACGTTTGGGTTTTCCAATGCTCTGAAGAGGACCTTATGTAAGTTTTTTAAGATCACCATCATCAACACCATACTTAGCAGACAAAAAAGGTCTGATAGTGCCCAAGTGAGTTGCCCATGTTTTCTCTGTCAACTCACCTAGGCAGTTGATTTATATATGTCATGCATTCGCATAAAGATGCACTCACTTAGTTGGAATATTCCGCATAGTTGAGAGATAGCAGAGGTGTACTCTCAATCAGAAACCTTAATTCCGTGTTTGTGCTCAATTAGCATGCTTTGGAGAGTAATTGTATTTTCATTAATATTTGTAAATATTTACTGACCAGTAATTGGTCAATTTGTCGGAAGGTTCAACTGGTGACGCAGCTCTGACACACTTAATATTTTCCTCATTATAACCTCTCGTACCCTTCTTAGTGGACTAGGAAGAAATCGGAAGTCGAAGAGGTTATTCTCATGTGCTTATATAATTATCTTTATAATAAATATCCAAGACCAATCGACTCCATTAGAGACAATTTGTCCAAGAATTTATTAAAATTATGTTTTTCGTCATAAATTCGTCCCAAAATTACTCGTGCAATTAGATTTGTCGTCATATTTTAATTTAAATATAAAATTTACAATTAAAAATAATGTTTTTAATATTTTTAGTGTTTTTGAGAAATGTAAAATTACTGTAATTCAAAGGGACAATCAATCTCCGAGGAGGATAAGCAGGCGTTTATTGACGCCCACAACAAATTTCGGAGACAAGTCAATCCCCCAGCAGCAAACATGAAGAAAATGGTAGAGATTTTAAGTGAAGGAAGGAATGGAACGAAGAATTAGAAGCACTAGCCACAGAATCCAGCAAAACATGCATTTACAAACACAGACATAAAGGGGAGAATATGGCTTATTCCACCTGTAGAAGTGCTCTGATTATTATTTAAGGGTCTGAAACTCCCGAGGAAGTAATACAAAGGTTTTACAACGAATACAAATACTACTCACATGGCAATTCAAAATGTTCACACGTATGTGCCCACTACACGCAGGTTTACTCATTCGTGACCTAAGGTCGCCTGGGCGAATAGCGACAGTTTCGCTTGCAACACTCATTTTTGCGAGAATTTGCTTGTTAATAGTAGATACTTAAAGAGTTATGTGACCTTCTGTAATTACGCCCCAATGTTTGCTGTTTACGCAATTTAGTGGGAATACTGGGGGAAAGCCTTATATAGCAGGAACACCTTGTAGCATGTGCGATCAGGAAACCCCTAAGTGTGACGATAAACTATGCACGAGTAATATTGCGTACGGTAAGACGATTGACGACACAGATAGTAGAGAAGTGGGGGATCTGAATAATGTGCCGAGTTATTGTTTGTTTTAATTTAAGAACTTACAAGCGGAGTTATTACTTTAGCCGGTCTCACATATCCACTACTTGGTTATTAACAGTTCACTAATATTTACTAAAACTAATTCTTAAAGATTTTATTTATTCAGGTGGACTATTGCGATTGGGTATGATTCACACTCTCCACTTAGCTGGTGACAGTGGGCAGCCTCGAGGGACTCCATTTGGAAAGTAGCGAGATCTTGATTTGATGTTGTTGCGTCTTCCATTGAAGAAGTTTCTAAGCCAAAGTTTCATGTTCGGATGGATGTTGGTTTCAAATATTTTCTAGGGACTGAGTCGAACGCTTTTGTGATGTCCACGGATATAAGTACTGTCTTCAGATGGGGTTTGTGATAGTTAAATCCTTCCGAGGTGTGTTGTGGTCGAATGGTTACCCCGGAATCCGTGCTGGGTCGAAGGTATTGAAATTGAGTCTTGTACTTTTTCCAGAACAAGCCTTTCAAGGATCCTTGAGACCGAACTCAGAATAGATATTGGGCGGTAGGAAGATGGTTCATTTATTGGTTAGGTTTTCGAATAGGTTTGATTAGAGACTTCTTCCATATTTCAGGAATTGTGTTAATGGATAGGTTGAATATATAGACTAATAGTTCAGGGTTCGATGGCCTAGGTGCTTCAGTTCACATGTGGTTATGTTGTCTGGCGAAATAGTAATAAAGATAATAAACCTGCTAGTTTGATATGTTTCTTAGACGATCTATGTGATTCAATAAAAATTGCTTTTTTGCAGTTACAGATGTCCCACATTTCTTTGTGAATTGGTAGAAAATTCATCATGATATTTTCTAAAACAGACTCAATCTTTTCAATTTCATTCTTGATTGAACGCGGCAACACAGTGAATGATGATAATGGATCCCACGCTAGTATTTTATTTAAAAACTAGAAAAATTAAAAAATAAAAATCAATAAAAATTTTGACTTTATTTTAAATTGAAATTTATTTCCAAAGACCACAGTTAAAGACAAAAACAAAAAATTATGTGATCCCGGCGAATTTCAATAGGACTCTCAGCTTGGCCCGGTGATCTTTCCTCGATCCAACACAAGCATGTAGTGGATCTAAAAAACTGGAATCGTTCTTATTCGCACCTCCTCCATTTCTGAACATAAAACTAAGTCTGGAAGATGTTGTTTGCAAAAATAATTTAAAAAAAATACTGGAATCACAACCACCAACACTTTGATTGTATGTTGTCCAGAAAATCTCCCGAAAGTGGATCCTGGCCCAACCACATTTCAAGCGGAGTATTGGAGACGTT
This sequence comes from Dicyema japonicum, assembly GCA_011109175.1. NCBI lineage: Eukaryota > Metazoa > Dicyemida > Rhombozoa > Dicyemidae > Dicyema > Dicyema japonicum. Next base: position 160,045 of record RDEW01000068.1, read on the forward strand.
TCTTTACGACGACTTGATTCATTTCAGAAAGAAGAGCAGTCATGCTAATTAATCAAAAAATCATGAGTGTTCTTAATTTTTGTTCTTTTTTGCTTGGATATGAGTCTCCGAGACGTTCCTTAGTGATGAATCAGTGATGACGTGGTCAATCTATATTTTTTGCGCAAAAACTTAGCACTTTTCTCTATTTTCTAATTTATTGGCTTTCTCAGGTAAAATCCTTACTCTCTTAGTGATTAATGGGTCCAAGTACATGAATACTGCCCCCGTAGATATAACTTTTTGTTACAACCAGGAAGATCTGTTAGAACTTTGACTTAATAGTCTTCATGAAATCACAGATTATGGACTGCTTCTGATAATTTCCCCCACGACCATCAGGTTTATCCCCATCTCTTACCAAACGATAGGTAGTAGGTTGAGGAATACGAGATTATTGAACCTCCATAATAAAAGATCATTTGCTTGAACCGAATTGTTGGAGACCCTTTCAAGGAATGATCCAGTAAAATGGAAAAGAGCAAATAGTCGACACTAAGGGACTCTAGAGTCAAGTGAACAAGGAACTCAACAAAGACTGAGAACCTATAAAGCTAATAAGTTGCCCAGTATCTCTGAACTATTATTAAATCCGTTAAATGCTAATTAATGTCACATCGCAAAAAGAGTATATTTTTGTAGGATTTGATTCTTTTCATCCACAAAAAAAATAGCATACAATTTAGTTCCAGTGATAATAAAAATAATGACGGATCCGTGGACGGTAAGGATAAGATAATCAATAAAGATCCCATAAATCGCGTCTGACTTGCCAAGACTGGGGAGATACATCACCCAAATCCCGAGAATAATAGCAACCCCAGCAATAATGGCCTTCACCTCGTTGTAGTTTTTGCTGCTCTTTCGCTTCAAGTAAGCAATATAGATGATGACAAAAAGGGGGAGAAATGTTATGACGATGAGAAGCCAATAATTCAAATTACTTTTAAGACATAGGGGGTACTTATGCTTGACGAAGGTTTCAGTTTTGATATAATACTTCGTTCTCCCAGTGAAGGTGATTCCAAAGTAAAATATAGCCTGTATAGTTAAATATGGGACAAACGTGCAGGAAGATTAAAATGGCTGTGATAATAAAAGTAAATTTGGAGTCCTTTTTGAATACTCGGCTTTTCTCCTCATCAGTAAGGATCCTTACTAACATTTTGTTCCTGTAGATTTTCACAATTCTTACGAGAATCGACAAGTAAATAATGGAGACTGAGAGATTGGGGAGGAAGTAATAAATCTGAGGTATTACAGCACAACATACCCAACATATTTTATTAGAGAGGAATGTGAACGTAAACACACCGGAAAAGTAGATCATGAATTTGGAGATAAAAAGGTTTACGTGGATGGACAGGTCAGTGTACACGAATAGCTTTGATTTTGACTTGGAAATGAAGATAATCACGAATATAAAGATGACAATAAAGTCGGCCGTCATTATGTAAAAAATCGTTAGCTTAGAATTATTTGTAAGAATGTAGGTCGTAAAGTTAATTGTCCGACACCTGAAAGTTACTACCAAAAAACTACGAATTTAAGAAATCTTTAGCAGGGATCATGTCATAAGGACATTTTTGGCATTTTTTCTCTGTTTCATTCACAAATGAATTCTCTTCACATTTTATGCACCTAACGCATATGCTTGTCTCGATTACTTTCGCATGACCATACGGGCATTCCAAGCTATTTTTGGTTGAATCTACATCCCCCATTATTTTTTTAACCCATGTTTTATCCGTGGATGATAATTCGTAGTGGATTAGATTTCCTAATGGGTCTGTTTGAGGGAAAATTATTATTTGTGAAATTTGTATTTTTCCATATTCCGTGAATGTTAGAGGAGGGTTTGTTATATTTGTTCCCTTTAGCATCTCCTGCATTATATTATCACACTGACTTTCTATTTTTACTAAAACGAGTAACCCCCAGAACATCGTGTGAGAGCATTATTTGCAATGGAGATTGCTGCAATCAACATGATGCCTCTGTTGCCTTCCATGAATTTATCAATTCGAGGGAGTTGATGTGAAAGTCCAATATTGATGAAATTGTGGGATATTATGTACAGATTGGGGACTTTTCGAAAAGTCGACGTATTGAAGACATTTGTGGGGACAGCAATTATAATTCCCTTCGTATTGGCATTTACATAAGAATTTATATAAGGGGAGACATCCTCACGAATAAGGATAATAATTTCGTCATCATTCAAATCCAAAGAAGATGGGTCTTTTGCTACGCACACTCCTTTTTTATTTAATTTTTTGACGAAATTTTCGACTTCTTTATCTCCATCAGTGAACAGTACGACTCTATTTTTTTTAGTTTTGTGGTAAATTTGACTGATGGTTTCTGCCAATTCGTCCGTAAATACGAAGAACGATAACTTGACTGTGAGTTGGGGATCTTCAGATTCATTATCGAAAGAGTTCTGGTATTTAATTTCCTTTATCTCGATGCTCTTGTTTTTATACTCAATTCTGACTTTGCTTGGTTCTTTTACTATACATTTTTTGATTTTAAATATATCCTGACTCCTCGATTTTACTGTTTGAAGGAGGTGCTTATTAATATAGTCTTCGATTTCTGATCTGATCTTCTCTCCCTCGCAATTCAACAGTACCTCTACGTTGATGCCAAATTTGTAAGCTTTTATAACATCATCAAGAAATATTTTCAATGAGGTTGTAGTATTTTTATCATATTTTCCGTAGTGATGAATTTGAATTTGTATATTGCCACCTCCTACCATTAATCGGCACTTTTCGTCTTTGAGTCTGATGAATCGTACGCATTTTTCCCTTTGTCCACTCAGTTGTATAAAACATGCAACCACCCAGAACATTTTGTCTTTTACGCAAGTAGCATTAATTATGGACTCATTTCAATATACTACCGTACATTAATTAATTTTCATAACTCACAAGCAGATAGACCAGTACTCCCTCCAAGGAATGATCCAGTGAAATGGAGGATAACAAATGATCCTTACTGGTATCATCTTGGCCCTGAGACAAATTAACCACCAATTTAGTGTTTTGACCCCCATTGAAGAGGAATATCCCGTTATCCAGAAGAATACAATACAAATTAAAGATAAATATAAAAACATTTAAAAAAAATGTACAACATCTGGATAAGAAAGAGACATGTATCACTGAAACTTCGTGTCAGACTATACGACACGTTTATCAAGCCAATACTGATATACAATTCCGGAACATTGGGAACCTCAAAAATCGATTTAGAGAGGCTAGATACTTTCCACAGAAGCCAACTGCGCATACTGACTAAATCTTCTGGCCAAGAAAAATCTCAAACTAGAAACTATGTGCTCTATGTAAATCTACACCAATTAGTATGAACGTTATTCTATCGAGATGGCAACTATTTGGACATATTCTTAGAGTGGACCCGACTACGCCGTGTAACAGAATAATTGAATAAATTTACTATAACCTGCTTGATTCAAACTACGACGCCTATCCAATTATATTATGAATTTTATCTAACACATGAAGGTTAGACCTATAACATTATTATTCAATAAGTGCCGATTAGTATAACGATTTGAATTCAAATGAATATTATAATTTAATAGTGACTATATGCCAATATAATATAACCAATGCATGAACTACGACGCCTATACAATTATATTATGAATTTTATCTACTAGATGAAGCTTAGACCTATAACATTATTATCGTTTATCCTCTCGCTATCGGAATTTCAGCAAAGAATCAGTTGAAAAGTATCGGGGGCAGAGGTAAATATAATTGTTACCAAGGTAGATCGTCCACTCCGGCTCTAAAAAAGTTAGCCAGCTAGAGTGAATGAAGTTGCTAGGGTGATTAGATTGTAGTTAAAATAGTCACTCGTAGTTAAGATGGAAGAGAGTGGGAAACTTAGTAAATCTACAACACATAATAGAGCCTGAACCAAACAAAAAAGTCACAAAATCAACTGAGCATCTTTCTCCTCTGTTTCAGCATGTGGTTGTAAAGCGGGGGAAAGTCTGAAATGAAAAAAAAGAATACAAGGAATGTACGACAACATCAACAAGGCAATCACATAGTCAAATGTTACTTCAAAGTTGGCTGCATTAGGCATAGTGAGTCCCCACCCACGTGCGTACTGTATAGTATTATAAAGAAGGAGTAGCTCACACTAGCATTATAAGCACAAGTACAGTCACTCCGATTGGATACAAAACTATAAAGAAGGAGTATCTACACCACAAGAGAATCAAGGAAGACAACATCAGCAAGTTTATGGTGTACAACAGATAACGGATCACCTCGGAAAGTGACCATGCCATCAGTAGTGACTGTACAAGAAGATTATTTGGCCACGTGGGAACTGACTTGACAGTTACCCACCAAATAAAGAGACGGGAGGACACTTGTAAAGTTGTAATAGAAGGACTAGATTTGACCAATCTGCTGTATGAGTGGAGTATCTGCAATAATTAAGTAGACTTACCTCCATAATGGCTAGGGTTTGGAATATTGAGACCGAATCTGAGAATTGTCTAGTTGTCGTAGTATTAACAAACGAGTAAAGTGTGGAATACAGAATATAAGACCACCTATAATACAGTAATGTGGATAACCCTATGAACTGAGAAATGTTATAAAATAATAGATAAAAGTGACCCAACAAGGAATGTCCCATTTTGAAAATAATATTATGTTTTTTATATAAATATTTATTATTTTTGCTGTCAGTTATTATTAATCTTTTAAAATAATGGACACCATCCTTAATTTATAAGAATTTAATACTAATAATAATAATAATCACCCGATTATACGCTCGATATGTGTTTGTGTAAACATTGGGTAAAGATGAGATCTCTGCTGGAGAGTGTCGGGATTGCATGTTTAATGATACTTTGGTCTTTAGAATTTTCATTCATTCCGTCTCCGAGTCTGCGGGATAAGTAGGTCAGTCATATTAGGTCAGTCAATTAGAATTTTTGAACATTTCTCAGTTTGCAGGAATAGAGGAAACAAGGCATGGACACCAGGATCACTTAATTGAACGATAACTCTTATCTTCTTATGGTTTTGTGGTTAATAAATTAGTAGCAGTTTAATTCTCAGCTGTTCTCCTAAATACAATTGAAGGAAACGTTTTTCCTTACAATTTAATTAACTGTAAGACAATGAAGTCATCATACGGATGTCCCCCTTATATGGTCATCCTCAGCAGAGTCAATACATGCTTCCTCGACGACACAGAAGAATGGCAACCTATTTTATGGTCGTCCTTAATTTTATCGCCACACTAGATCCATTGGATAATATTTATGGAGTATTCGCTTTTGGCCGTTGCGTTTCGTCGCAAAAAGGGTGAAGATTTCGTTCTCGTCGAGCATTTTTGTTTGAGTTATTTCTCCTTCGTTAGCAAGTTCTTCTAATTTTCTTCAAAACAGAACCTTGCATATCTTCATTAGCAAATGAATCACATTTAATTGCCCCTGTCTTTTTGAAACAATTTTTATTGTGTCTTCTCTTACTTCATTCCGTGCGTGAGGTACCTGGATCCAATGATTGAAGATGAGCAGTTGTGTTTTTTGGAAGGAATAAAATTTCAATTTTCAAAAAATTTGGTTAAAACGTGGCTTGGAGCATTGAAAAAAATTTCAATTTCATCCATGAGTAGCAATACGTCAGGGTCAACTTCTTTAACATAATCATGTTTGTCTATTCAAATTTCATACTCTGTTAGCTTCCCCATGAAGAACTTTTAGTTTAAGATTATATCTTCCCTTAAATCTATGAGCCTTTACTAAATTCAAGATCATTGGCTTTACATTAAATACCTTGCTTTTGAAATGATGATATCCTCAGACCATTGATTGCATCCATTCATCAAGTGAATTATCAACTTGGTGATGCTTTCCACTTGGCTGTCTTGACATTTAATCGTATTTTCACAGTTTTCCCATTTTTCACAGTCTTTAATACTTTCTGATATTGTAGAAATTCCCAAATAAAGAAAATTAGTCATATTTTTTAATTCGACTTCTATGCACTGACATTCTTTCGCCGCCTTCTTCATCCTTTATTGTAAACATCACACTTTCGCATGATTCAACTATTGTATTTTTGGTAGAGATTTGATCGTGCAATGGAAACCTTCTTTATTTTGATTACCGCCATTATCTTGTCGCATAATAACTTTGTAAATTTTGATTTTGGGAAACTATAGAGCCTTTCACGGCCAAATGATTCAAATTATGAGTCTGATTGTCATTAATACAGAAATCTCATTCATTTTATCTTCAATTCACACTCTTCAATGGGAAGAACCGTAATTTTGATTTCCCACCTACATTTAAACGTCAAACTCCTCAAACGTGATATTCTTCGAAAGGGATCGCAAGAATATGCGCATTCCAAGACAGGTTTGAGCTTCAAATCAACAAATTCTCTCAATAAATTCTCTTAGCTGAGCACGCATGTCTTTGTTGGTTGATTCGAGGAAAGCTGACAGTGAGTCAATGGCAATTGTGCTATTTTCCAAAGTTAAGTAGACGAAATATTGCAGTGAGTGATATCTTCCTAGACAAAAGCACATCTTTAGTCAGAAATGACTCCGAACCGGTATAGATGATCTTGTTTTCCTGAATGTTAGGTCTAATCACGGTTTCCCATCAAACGTCTCAGGAACGGTCTTATTCATTTGATAGTTCATTATTTCTTGAATCTCTTGAAAGAGTGACACGGACAATAATCCGCTAGTAATAATAACAACAACACCAGAGACCAAGGTTACACAAACTAACTAATCACGTGATCTCAGCACACTCCAACAAATAACTCAACTTGGCCCGATGCTCCTCTTTTGAGCCCACACAACCACGTATCGGCCGAATGACTGGACCTTAGTAGTCTGGAACTCTTATGTTGACGATTTAATGGTCGCAGCAAGAGACCAGTGTGTTCACACTTTGGATACTCACTTGCAAGGTCCACTTGACAACCTGAGCAGTTGGCTTATGAGGAACCTACTATATACAAGCCCTGAAAAGTCTTTTACAATGACCTTTACTTCAAATATAGGACTAACAAACTATGACCTTATGTAGTTTTAACCAGGTTACTCGGTATCACGTACGACCCATCATAGCATTCAGTAAACATGTTAGCAACGTAATATTCTCCTCCCAACGAAAGCTTAGTAAAGACACTTCTAGATAGCATCTCCAAAATTCAGAAAAAGTATCTCATACATACAAAAAGTGCGTCGGTTCCAAGAAAGACTGCTGAGAAAGAATGAGACGGGTGCTTAAGGAGGCCGGGATCACCACGTATTCACCTTTAAGTGAGGTGAATCTTGGTTTTAATTAAATAAATTAAAATGACTAAACTCAATTAAATTAAAATTAAACTTTATTACAAATAAATTTTTAAAATAAAATATATCACGTGTCAGTATTGCCCGCCAAAAAACAATGAATATTTTTTGTAGCACGTGTTGACCTTCAAATTGTATGACCTTCCACGTTCAAAACTGTCGCTTTAATGACATGTAATACGTGTTTACATTGCCATACTTCATTATTATGCTTCACTTGTTCACGCACCCATCAATTGTATTATCGTTGACTATTGTTATAGCACGCAGTCAACTTTGTTTTCATTAACATTGGCGGTCAATGCAAACAATAACCTATTGATTTTTAGTATGTCTGTGTCCAACTCGCTATTCATCTGATCACTGATAGCAAAAAGGAAGAGCCAACCTCCTCTACAATTTGCAATGAAATCCGGTCTCACTAATGGCTATAATGGTTGTCGGTTTGTTTAATTTTGCTTATTTAAGTAGGAAACGAGGCAAGGAGGATAATGTTGACAATTATAACATTATGGTTTTAATAATTGCGATTAAATACCAAAATGGCTTTATTTGCGGTTTGGTTAATCGTAAAGTTAAAATGTACACATCGCAGCAAATTGTGTTTTTATGATACGTCTTCCCTCTGATGTTCTTTTAAGACAGTATCCTACCACCTCTGGGTTTGCAGGTTCTCCCTATTTTAGAAATGAGCTCGATTTCCTCAGATATGTCTACGATATTGACTACGATTCCTACTATGACTGTCATGGGATTAATTTTAATGCTGTCAGGCTCAGTGATGGCAAACTGGTCTGTCCTTATTTATAATCCCCAGGTTGTGATCAAAATATCAGAAATGGGCCCACACACCGTGAGGTTGTCGTTAATGCTTATTTGTAGGGCAATGGTGGCGAGATTCCTATGGAGATTGCCGTTAACATTCATTTGAAGGGATCCAGCTTTAAAACCAAAATGCTTGAATTTTTTATATTCAAGGAATATTACATTATCATTATGGAACGTGCCAGACATACAGTTGGCCTCAAAGTCTTCATCAGGGCTATTGACTCGCTGGCGGAGGTTGAAGTTTGTTATTTCCAGAAAATGGTGTCAATTTTATTATGCATTGTTTAGATTATTAGAATTATTGCCGAACTGAGGGATTATGGGCTTCAACACAGGGGTTAAGTCTTGGGGACTTTAAATTTGACCTTCACAGGGCGACTTTGAAGATATGTGACCTGACAAATGTTAGGTTTAGCACAGACAGCTTCTTGTACCTCGGTTTGGTCAATTTGACTAATTTGAAGGCGATGGAGTGTACTCTCCCCCGAATGTGCCGATAATATGTCTGTGGACTACGACTCATTCATGTCCTGGAGTCTTGGGATTATCTTTTACATGCAATTTGTCAAGTCAAAACCCGACGATTTAATGACCGAAATTATTAGTGGGAACTTTAACCTTAATTTGAGCGAGGAAGCGGCCAAATATATTTCAAAGAGCCTGGCCATTGAACCAAGGAGGAGAATTAGTTTGGATGAGCACGTGAACTACGAATGGCTTCACAGCAACTTTTATATATTCAAACAGATCTCCCCAGAAGAGGAATTGTCATACACTAAGTGTGAGAATATGCCAGAGGAGACTTGCTTTGTCTGTCAGATTCTCGAGGAATTCATTTAAACTTTACATTTTATTATTAGCTTTCAATACATGTGTATTTCACGAAATTGTGCATAATTAGAATGACCTCAATCGACTCATTCGTTATGATAGCTGACACTGATTCTCCAAAGGGGTTTATTCCTGTCGTCAATTTGTTGTGATTTTAGCACTGTCACAACAGGTTTGATATTTAATTGTTTTGTTGACCACTAACTAAACCATACATTTTTGGATTTATTAGGGGACTCGTACATTATTCATCTATTGGAGACCCTATCCTAAACTTGTAAATAAACAGAGAGATTCGTTTATCAGTGACCGTTATCTTAAACTTATAGATTAGCCGAGGGCAAGGGCGTGCCAAAACTTTCTGCTTCCTGTGCGAGTGTATGATAATGATGTCCTTATAGATAACCTACAAAATCGTGAAGTAAAGGATCAAGTAAGAGTGAGGTGTTTCATCGTTATATTTATTAAACAATCATGTGTTTCATCACCTCTGGTGGCGCCAGATATAATCCTAAATTATATCCAAAAAGGACCATTAGTCAACAACCATCCAGAGGAGTTCCTTTGACAGCACTTCCTTTAAGTTCGAACATGCGAAGACTGCTGAGGGAGGCCAGGATCACCTGAATTTTTTCATTCTGGCTATGACGGTGGTTTTGGTTCAATAACTTTAAATTCACTAAACAATAAACAAAAAGTCAATGTCCTTGGTGTCAACAACAGTCTGTACCACATCTTCTTTCACCTCACTTGTCAGGAATTTCTTTTAATGCTGATCAAATATAATCTTGAAAGGCGCTGATTCACAGCGAGCTGCCATCGATTAAAACCCATGAGCTCTATGTCTAGAGTCTATCATGTCAATGATGATAAACATCGAAAAAAGTGAGTATAGCTTAATAACGTGAACTCTATGGCTCGGATCTGCTACCCCATACAGCATGCTGCCCGGGGCGGCTGACTCTATTGTTACCTTTAGGCACTCCCCTGGCAGAGGAACTCACAAAAGACTTGTTTGGAGGTTTCTTGTGTTCTCATTTTCAGCAATTGAGTTTGCGGTTAATCATATTCGCACTTTTATTTACTATTATTATTTCCAGACTGCATAAAAGATGGGAAGAAATCCTCGCAACACGGAATTTCCTCCTAGTAGCAGTGGTTGTCTCGCGGAATGAGACCTAGTCATCTAAAGACCTAACTTTTTTGTCCGTTACAGGACTTTGACTTACGAATTCAATTATTTCACTTATGAACCGAATTCTGTCTGGAGTACAAAAAATCCCCTTGGACACTTATTGTTCTGTCTTGCAATCGAAAGAATCACCAAACATCCTCGCTCGATCCTCAACCTATATTATCTTGATGATTCGGTTCTCGGAGAAATTCTAGATACTGTCTTCCAAGAATTCCGACCCTGTCAGAAGCTGGATTGGAATTAAATTGCAGTAAATGCGAAATATACAATTGTGGACTTTCAGAAAGAAGTATTCACAAGCTGTGTCATTTTTTGCGAATTTATTGGCTGGAAGTATTTTCACAGTTGACGAATGGAGTTTTGGATACTTTTATGGAAGATGAATGCGTCCATATAGGATCTCATTACGACTCGGATTAAAAGACTGTGTGCCGCATCCATGTCGATGCGGAGATCAGATTGACTGTTTTGGCTTAGACACTCTCCCATGCAAGAAGAATGCGAGCAGATCTCCCAGACACATGGCCTTAATCAAGTCGTTAGGCAAATTTTGGATGCTGCGGACACTCTTCTCTGCTCGAACCAGTCGGCCTTTGCAGGTGTGATGGGAAACGACCCGATGGGATGACCATCTTCCCCTTTGAATGAGGGAAAACCTCTTTATCTGGGACGTCCCTTGCAACGACCAAACATTCGTTCCTTACAACCTACATCAGAGTGCCCCTAGAGTGTGTTCTACCACGCTGAGAAGGCCGAGAGGTCCAAACGGGCAAAGTACGTGATTCTACTAGAGGATTTTTGTTTCTCCGCTCGCGGTTGAAACGTTTGGTTCACCTGCGACGCTGGAATTCTTGAGTCGTCTAGTATTAAAGTATCCAGGTATAAGAGATCATGATTTTAGAGACCAAAGGGAAAAAACAAGAAATGAAGTTTTTATACCGCAGACACATGAAAGGCCATAATTGTGTCCAAAAATCCTTTAATTATCATCTGAAGGGGAATGAAAGTGGAGTGTTCAGTTATCGAGTGCTTTTTTAATGAGACCACTTTAAATTTTAATTAATGTCATTGACCCAAAACAGCACTCGGAGGTTGCCAAGACAAGAGAAAAGGTGACCCGTTTTCTAATCGTTAAGAAATCAACTACCAATAGTTTTGTAGTGGCTACGGGACGAACACTAAGCTACTGTTCCCAAATTTCTTTAATCAGATGTCATCACATTTTTGACTTATTATTATTACTATGACACTTTCACGAAAGTCATAATGTTTATATGCAACACTCAAAGAAACAATATTTATAGTTAGTCTTTTCCATCTTCTTCTGTCGAATGCGAGTGATCTCAATTCGTCCAGGTCGTCCCCAATCTTTAGAATTTTTCTCACACGATTTAGTCTTTGTTTGAGGTAGTCGGAAGTGTCGATCTAGGTCGTCCGCGGAAGGGTTTGTCGCAACTGTCAAAGTAATCTTCCATCGCTTTGTTAGCGGGTGCGTCCGGGTTAATTCTTAGTACATGCCCAAATAGCCTCCACCGGGCATCTATCACATCCTTGCTGATGTAAGAACACATACACTTGCTGTAGATACCAGTGGTTGATATTCTACGTAGCCACTCCAATCCGAGGAAGCTTCTTAGTTGCCTTCTATAGAACGAATCCAGTTTCAATAGTTCGTTGAAGGAACTTCCCCATGTCCCAGCGTTGTACAGTATAATCGGTTTCACAAAGTGTTGTAAAGCCTGCATCTGATGTCAATTCCAAGTCCTTTCCTTAGTCATCCTTCTTCAGTTTAGCCATTGCCGCATTTGCCAGTGTTTTCCTCCTTTACATCTTCATCGTCTCCTAGTAGAGAGCCGAGCTTATTAGTACATCTCCATCATTCATGAGTAATATCGTCTTCTCTTTTGATTTCAGTAATTTCAGTTTTGTTTACATTTACGCTAAGAAATCATTTTTCAAGCTCCGCAGGTGAAATTTCTAGCAGGTGTTGGAGTGCGGTAGGTCCCTGTGATACGAAATCCACATCATCTGCATAAGATGTCTTTATATGTCTCATATATAGCATTTACGAAGATCGCGGAGAGCAGATTCAAGGTATATGGTGAATAGTAAAGGGGAGTAGAGAATTACCCTGAGGTGTCCCAATCGTTGTTTTGAAACTGCGGCTAGTTGCTCTTCTGTCTTCACAGATAGTCTTGTGTTCGAAAGTAGTAGTCTGATTATCCTTACTGACGATTCATCCAATATTTGCTCAAACACAGTCATCAGCTTCTGTCTGTTTATTGAGTCGAAAGCTCTAAGAGATCTACTCCCAACACGGCCGTTGAATCTTTGGCGCGTTGCGCAGAGCCATTATGGCTCGATACAATGTCTGCCGTAGACCTCCCTTCTCGGAACCCACTTTGACTTGCTGGTAGGTATAGATCCGCCACACCCTTTATCCGACTTAGTGCAATGTTTGCCAGCACCTTGCGTATCGAATTCAGTTTTCTACTGGTTTTTTTGCTTTGTTCGGTTTTTGTATGGGTATTAATAATCCATTTCCAAGTCCTAGATCGGTATTAGTTTCAAAGATGTCATTTAGGGTTTTTGCAATTGTGTCGCTAAGTTTTTTTGGCCCATATTTTAGAGCTCAGGGCTTATGTTGTCTGGCCCAACACTCTTGTTGTTCTTCAGTTTATTTAGCGCTAATTCCACCCCTTCCACTGATGATTTGAATTTTTAGTGCCTTTGGTTTTCCTGGAAAGGGGGAAAGTCCTTATTTTCTGTAGTCAACAGTGTTTCAATCAATTCTGCTTTTTCTTCCGGATTACCCACGAATTTTCCATCTTTGTCTTTGATGTGAAGGGTGTTTTGTCCTTTCTTTGTCCGCAGCAGCCGCAAATCCTTGAATTGTCCTTTAGGCATTCCACATCTTTTAATACGTTTTAATAATTTCCCGTGAGTGTTTTCTGTTCATCTTTTTGATTTTCCATTTTAGTTCCCTTTGTTGGATTTAAGCTCTCTTTTATACTCTCGTCTGACGTGTTTGCCGCTTTTAGCCGTAGCTCTGTGGAGTGCGGAAAAAAGTCAAGCCCGTAAGCCCATAAGCGGTAAAAAAGACCGGGACACGTGAAGACTGTACTTTGCTCCATTGACATCCACAAAGGTATTGACTCTGCGTCAAGAGGATTCTTACTTGGAAATTTACCAAAGATCCCTGGAAAGCATAAACTTTGATTAAATAACTTACTTAGGGGTCGGAAGTAAGCGTCTGCATTGGATAGTTAAGATTTATTTCGCGTCTGCAAAGAGATAGTCAAGATTTATTTCCCCGTCTCCTCCGAATGGTGTTCGCCAAGGATCCCCTTAGTCAAACATTTGAATAGATTTATAAGAGATTTTCTTGACTCGTTATAGCAATAAGTTTTGCTTCGTTGCACAATTTATCAGTTTTATTTGACTTTCGTCAAATTCGTGATTGTGAGAGATTCCTTCTTTGGGAAATTCAAAATTGCGCTAAATTTCGAAAATTTATAAGGGAAAAAATTTAAAAAATGGAAAAAAAGTCAAGTATTGAAAAAAATTATTAAAAATTAAAAGATGCTAGTAGTATCACAAAAATGCGATATAAACTAAAAAAAGACAACTTGACATTTTTCTGCTTACGGACTTGACTTTTTTTATCTGGCACGTTCGGGTAATGATCCAATTGTAGGACGTGATGATTTCGGACTCCAAGGCATATATTGGCCGACTTGGAGATTACCTGCTTTGTTTGATCCCACATAGTTCGTACTGATGATTCCGGTGCGGTTTTCTCCATAAGAGTCTCGATTTGTTCGTGAAATTTAGCTTTACAAGTGGGCTTTAACCACATTTTTTCTGTCTGAAAGTATATATTGGGCCTTTGTCTCGCCCTCTTCGCGTTTTCAATGTATTTTTCCAGTCAAGTGCTTTTTAACACAAAGCTTTGCAATGACGATCCTGTGGTTGGTGTCAGTTGTTGTCTTCTGGTAGAAACGTCTATCATTGATCAGGTGTTTATCAGAATTTCGGCAGATAATGTAGTCGATTTGATTATATATTTTCACGGTCTCTCCGACAGAGTTTTTTCTTTGTCCGTGCCACGTCGTCTTGTTGCGAGCTGAGTGCGTGAAGGCCGTGTTGCACATGAAAAGGCTTTTGCCTCACAGAAGTTCACCAGAGAAGCTCCAGATGCATTTCTCCTTCCGCCCCCGTGTCTTTCAATAGATGATTCTTCGGGCCCCATTCGCATTCCGGCCTTTGCATTCATATCTCCCGCAACAAAGACAAGGGACGAGGAAGCATTATTAGAGTATGTGCTTGATTGTTTTAAGTAGAATTCCTCGAGCTCACCGGGGTTCTTGATTACTCGTCCACAGTGTGGTGCATAGACATTTATGACAGTTAATAGACTCTTGGACGGGCATAGTTCATTTAGTTTGACTTGTAGGACACATATTCGGTCGTTGACTCTACAATAGCGATGTAGTTTTTTGAGGTAATCCACGTGTAGGGCAAATCCCATGCCGTAGTGCTTGCATTCAGTTGGGAAGAAAATCAGTCGGTAGTTGTCCCATGTCTCATCGCGTCCTTTTTCGATTTTCGTATATTGTAGGCAGCCAATAGATATTTTGTATTTCTCGATATCGTCACAAAGTACTTTCCTTGTCCAATTTTTCGATATTCCACGTACGTTGAACGTCATTAGCCTGAGTTCTCGATTGTATAATGAGTGTTTTTTAGACATTTTTCTCAACTGTTATTTAATTAAGAAACGAGGCACCACCTCACCAAACGATGCGGATGTAAATTAAATATTTTATGGATAAAGAAAAGCATCAAACTAAGATTCCGTCATACAACTCGTTTGTATACTTTTAGACAACGCTGGAACTCGAACAAGAAATGTCTACTTGCTTCATGACGGATGAAAACCCTTCTCGTGTAGGAAACCATGAGTTCTGAACTCGTCAAGCCAAAGTGTGGAACTTTCAACAGTACCTGGATTCGAATTAGCACCCGTTACACTGCGCCACCAGGCGCTAAATCGATAATTAAGTTTCTGTGGAGACAAAAAAATTCGACAAACTTTATTACAAAACCGGATTAGGAAATAGATGTAAAGGCTTTAATTAGTCCGCCTTTGCAACCTGGATACTTCTGACGTCCCCTATCTCCATTATTTATTTGAGTTCTAGCGTAGGAATCCATTAATAAATGTGTTCCACAATTTGCTTCACTGGGGCAAGAATCCCGTCTTTTTCAGTGCTCAGGACGTCTCGTAGTATTCTGCCAGAAGCTAACTTTATGGCTGATCTTATAGACTTCTCCAGTAGTGATAATATTCTATCCTTCTTCGTGGATAGGTACCACGCTTTGTAACAATACAATGGCTTCGATAGAATTATCTTCGTGAAAATGAAAAGGAAGGTCTCCGTAATGATGACCAGCTTACGTGTGCAGAGGAGCGCTTGCAGCGCCTTTTTCCTCATCAGCCTGACGTCCTCCAGAAATGAGCCTTCCTGATCGACTGTTACACCCAGGTAGCGGAGCGAACTAACTCTTGGAATTCCTAGTGTATAAGGCTAACAGCTGATTTTCATAAAGTTTGACTTCTATGTTAAAAGTATCATCCCTCTCCGGATACGCCAGTTTTGCACTCGTTCAATAAACATCATGTTCTCTCGGAGAGTCATCCTCCCAGACATATACATGATTAGAATGTCGTCCGCGTATATTAACAGTTTCGAGTTTAGGTCCGACGGAGTTGGGAAGTCTGATAGAAATATGTTGAACAACAGGAAGCTCAGGACAGAAACCTGCGGAACTCCTCTTAGTAAGACATCTCTGGATATATTTCCTCCGATGCGCACTTGGGAAGTCCGTCCCGTTAGGAAGTCCCTTAGTCTGGATAGGAGGACTTCATGGTACACGCAATCGAAGCCCTTAAATAAATCCAAGCATACCATGTTTACTTGTCTCCTGAATCTCGCTCCAAATGCATTTGATGGATGCAATCTGTGCAAGACTTTCTCGGGTCTGAAGTCCCATTGTTTCGCGAAAAGGAAATCGCTCTCATATTTGCCGACTCAGCCTTTTTAAGATAATTCACTCAATAATATTGGATACCGAGCATATGAGGCTGATCGGCCTATAGTTGAGAGGGTCTCTCCTTGACTTTCCTGGTTTTAGTATCATCTTACTACAGAGTTTTCCATCGTTTTGTGTTGATACTTGCGTTGAAAAGGTTTTTCAATACTAGGAGTAATATCTCCGGTCCTTCTTTGTACATTCTCATATTGATGTGGTCGAAGCCCGAGCATTTGTTTTGCATGTTCTCGTTGCTTCAATTACTTCCTCGAGGGTGATATCTTCTCAACATCCTTGAGGTCGTTTAATGAGTAACTACACAGTCATAATGATTTATTCATATGTCTCTGTGCTTCCAATATCAATGGGTACTCCTTGGATTTGATCCAATTGTCTTTTAACGATTGCCGAGGTTTCTCCTGCAGAGTGCGAGCCCCCATCAGGGTTGCTTAAGATGATCTTCCTTTCAAAGTACTTCTGCCCAGTTATTCTTTTGTAGATTTCCAGAAGAAAAGATCTTTAGCATCCAACATGGTTGCCTCGACCCTCCATCTCCTGCTCCAGAGCCAATCTTGTTCCCTCTTCGATGGCTCTTTTGGTTATCTTTAGCCGATCGGTGAAAGACATTCAGTCCATCCGGTCAACATATATTCTTAGCTTAGTTCTCAGTCGATTTCTTGCTTTGATCGACCCCAAGGTAGTGGGTGAAATGTCGATACTTTTCTTGCGGCTTGCATTCGTGAATTTCTTAGCATATTATTTCAAATATGTCTTTATGACGTTTGTGAGATTGGTCTATATTATCGATTTCAATCATTGACACGGATCCTCCGTCCACCTATGTCTTATAGAGAGCCAGTGGAGGGATTACAGAGCGTTGAATGGTGTAGGAGGACAAAATACTACTCTCTCTTCTACATGGCATCATAAACTCTTCAGATCTCGTCGTACTCTATTTTGACCCCACCCCAGATCCCTCTGAATATCTTTAATGTTAAGGACCAGGTTGTTCATAACTAGTGACTATGCACTGTACAAGGATGAGTCCATTATTGAAATCGGGAAGCAAATACATCGAAATCTTTCTAGACGAGAGAAATACGTCCTTCCAGTACTCAAAGACTTTCTTTTTATTATCATCGGGGATGAGGTCCATTTTATGAATCATACAGAAGATTTTTGCGGTACGGGAGAACTCTATCAGACACTGAATGCAGGTATAAAATATCTCCATATCAGAGCTTAAGCCATTGATGGTGGCATCAAAGACGTAGATGAGCACGTGGTCATTTATAAGCAGTTCTCGCCGATGGGAGTAAAATTACTGTTCCATGAACGTGTCTTGTCCCCAAAAATCTCACAGTCTAAGTGTCAGATTATCCTGAAAGTAAAAGAGTGTGTACTCCACCTTAACTATCATAAAAATAAAACTACAAACATATGGTTGCTAATCTGGTGGTGTCCAGTGGGAAAGTATTTGAGAAAATAATTCCGCGCATGCTTGTTTTACCAGCACAACTGCGTCCCATTATTAGAAGCTGTTGACTAAGCAAATTAATTACTCTGTCTTTGGGTCTGTATTTATTTTATTAACAAAGAAATCACGAGAAAGAGAATAAAAGTTATCGTCTAATTAAATGATCCCAGTGTCCATACCAGTCCTTTTCCTGCGGTTAGTTTTGGAGTCCTGGATTAATCTCCACATCGGGGAAGGTTTCTTCTCATATCTCGGGCAGGCGTCCAAATATAGTTTGATGTGTAGTCTGATGGGATGGTTAGGGGACTTTGCCATCTTGAGGAATTCCCACTGATGTTCCGTAAAGTAGTCCATGATTGGGAGACGTTTAGTGTTCTCCGCAGTAACCAAATGGACGTCTTTTTCAACGATCTCAATAGAATCCAGAGACATCGATTTTGTAAAACCTCCAGCTTGCTCTGTGTCGATATTGATAAGGAGGCAATCCATGCAGCACAAGCGTACGCGATACTAGGTAGAACAAATTGTTTGTATAGAAGTCTAAAGATAGACGGGAAGATACTGGAGAGTGAGTGAAAGCCTTGAGAATTCCGATTTTCTTTTGGATCCTCGTGGTTACTAAGTCCACTTGATGGGTAAACGTGAGTAGGGGATCCAGAATGACTTCAAGGATTGAAAAAGTCTTCTTAATGGGAAGCAAGGGGTCATACAATGCTATTCGTGGTGTTGCCAGTAATTCTTTTCGTGCTGAGGTAAACGTCATTACATGTGACTTTCCAGATGAATATATTCAGACGGTTCTTCAGGAACCAAAGACCCATCAGGTTTAGTACGGACCGTGTCGCCTCCTCGATTCTTCGATGTTTAACTGCAACCACTAGATCATCTGCATACAATAAAAGAATTTTGTTTTTGGTGGTTGGGAATGGGAGGTCACCGAGGAACATGTTGAAGAGCAATGGTGATAACGGTGATTCTTTTAGAACTCCATTTGAAAGTTATCGCGTTTTTGATTTTTGGTTGTTAGCCACCACATTCGACCGTTGATGAAGATAGCCAACCATGATTTGGGGTAGATCGACGTCGTAAAAATTTTGCTGTAAGGATCTTCCGGGATGCTGCATCCACTAAGACCAGCACGGTTCTCTCGTGTGGATTTGGGGTATTCTTCCATATTGACGGAATTTTGTTCTCGTTTATTGAGAGGTTGAAAATTTGTGTTATTGCGGCCGTCGCGGAAAAACCCAGGTGTTTCAGTTCGAGAATGGAGATGTCATCTGAACCGCGGGATGACGAGTTATTAATTTTCCTGATTACAGAGTGCACCATTTAAAGGTTGAAGAAAGTCATGTTGGGATATTTATTCCTTCAACCATTGCCAGAACGAACATCCGGGTCTTTTGAATATGGTTTATGACTAATAAGTACTTCATAATGTCATTGGGATTTGGACATGGCTCTCGATGTCTTATTAAATGTGGACAACACTTCTTGAGCCTCCATACCGATTTCCATAATACAGTGGGAGAAGTATTGTTTGTGGCTTTTCTGAGCAAGGGTTCCCAACGTTCTTTGTTGTGTTTTGTGATGTTCCGTGTGATTTCTTTATTCAGCTTTGATATCCTTTCAGTTACGTCCACTGATTGTCTTTCGAAATTCTTAGTTTATTTTTCGTTTGGATTAGATCTCGCGTTTCAGCATCAATTGGGTGTGATGGACGTTGAGGACGACCCATCGGAATGTATCTTCTGCGAGCTCGGAATATAATCTCGTTGAGGTATTTGACAGCAAAGTGTTCATTAACTTATGTTTATGTGGAATCCTCATGAAGATCCGGTTATGGTCGGTATTTAAGTCCTATATAACATCCCACAAAATGACAGCCGCAAGAGAAGGAGCGGCAAAAGAAATGTCGGGTGAGGTAGGGGATTCGCCTTGACGGGAAGGAGTCCTTGTGTGTTTACTTGAATTGTTGAGAATGATCATGTCGTCATAACTGTCGGATATGAGAGCTCCCCGTTGATCAGTTGTTGGTCAGCATACCATTGAGAACTCTTCCCATTTAGGTCACCGCCAATTAGCGTGTTTTCCAACCTGGTGAATCTCTTGAGTTCGGGCTGTAGCCGCTAGGGCATGACGGTGGAGAGGGTTTTGTACATATTGACAACTGTCAATCGGAGAGAGGGTAGGCATATTCTCAGAATTACGTGAGGGGTCCGGGATGTCGTCCGAAATATTTCTGGTCATTATATGTTTCATGATTAGCGTAATAAGGCCTCCTCCCTTTCCATTACCTCTGTCTCGTCTGACAACGGATTATCCCGAAAAGTTGGGGGTAGGTCGCCGTGGGTTAAGTTTCGTCTCTTGGAGAAGAGCTATATCCATTGAGTGTTTTATGAGAAAGCGTTGTAGTTCGGCAATTTTTGTTCGGGTACCATTGATGTTAATTTGTAATATGACTAGATCTGGTCCAGTATTTTCCTCGACATCTCCACAGAAAAGGAGTAGGTTTCGACACTATCAGCGCATCCACTGTTGCGGAATAGGGAGTTTGCAACTCCTTTCCAACACTTCAAATTAGCTAAGTCAACGGGTCTGTATTCAATAACAATAATAACACCAGAGACCACGGTTACACAAACTAACTAATCAAGATAGTTTGTTTAGTAGAATATCAGATTTTATAAATGCTCTGGTTACTTGTAGAGCCCACTCATCATTTTTGGAACATTGGTCAATGTGTGTTTGGTGAGATTCGGTCAGAAAATCTACAAAAAATAATAGTTATTTCGCAAAACTCATTGAATTTTGATGTTTTTTGTGAATTTACAAAATGCCTTTTCTCGCTTTTTATATTACAAAAAGAGTCGACAATATAGTGCACCATCCTCAAGAATCATAAATTCTTTAGGATAATCCTTTACAATGGCCTATACTTTAATTTGGTACGATTTTGCTATCTTAGGCATTTTTAAAGCCTTTTCACGAGAGCCATAGTATTTATAGCTCCGCATAGGAGACACACACTTTATTTAAGTAAAGAACAGTTAATTTTAACTAATCATAGAACCAAGGAATGATCTTCATTTTTTTTTTTTTCTTGTGTGAGTGTCCTTTCTAGACAATCCAGTTCCGAGTGATTATTCACTGATGACGGCGTCACTCGTCAAACCCTTTTGCATCGTAGATACGTGGAACCTTCCACCAGGTGAACTGCAGCGAGATTCGAACCCGTAACCTAAGTTACTTTAGCCCGACACCTAACCACTAAGCCGCCCGGCCTCTTAGGCATGTCAACCAAAAATAGTAGCAAAATATATTATTAATAGTTAATTTAAAAAAATAACAAATTAAATCAAAAATTATAAGGTTAAAATTATTTTAACTCCCCCCCCAAAAAAAACCACATCAGAGGACAGAACTTATATCAGTGGACATCACAAAAGCGTTCGACTCAGTTTCTAGGAAACTCCTTACAAAAAAAATTTGAAACCAACATCCATCCGAACTTGAAACTTTGGCTTGGAAACTTCCTAAATGGAAGACGAGCACAAGTACTTTGCAACATCAAATCAAGATCTCGCTACTTTCCAAATGGAGTCCCTAAGACTCCCCATTGTCATCCCAACTCTTCAACCTCTACATAAAAGACATGCCACAAACATGTAATGAGAACTGGCTAATACCTTCATCTGTTAAGTGTAAGTAACTAACTAAAACCACATATCATTCTTGCCTCCAATGACAGAAGCATTCAATCAGCGACTCAGTCCGCTCAACAAATGCTTGACAAGCTGGAACTATGGCTCTCGAAAAGGAGGCTCGACACATCGCAACAAAGTCCTCTGTCATGCTGTTTACCACTTACAAAGACACCTGTGTCAAACCAGAAATCCCTATGAAAAATGAGACTATTCCTATTAACAAAACATCAAAGATTCTAGTAGTCACCTTTGATCAGGGTCTCTTCTATCCGATATGTTGATAACAAATATTGGCCAGTTTGTCATGAATTACCGATTTCATTAGCTCTATCAAGTAGTTTTCGTCAGTGCTGAGGACATTATTCATTTCTACCTTTAGCTTTTCTTGTCTTTTCAGCTGCCCTCTGAAGATACACTAATGTTTACCTATTTTTTACTAAAATATCATTAATATGTAATTGTGTTTTTGATAAATTAGCTATAATGTGGTGATAATGTCCTTGATTTCTTTTGTACTTTATTGTCATTATCATAATTGATTACTATAAAGTGATATTCTTTCGCTAATTTCTTGACAGAATGGCTTTGCAATTTGTAATGAGTGACAGAAATAAGAGAAAACTTTCTGAGAATGGATATATTTACCTTTTTGAAAAATGTAATGCCCAAGTCACATTTTGGAAATGTGAATGCTATTACAAAATTAAATGTAAAGCCAGAGTACACACCAAGGGGGACATCATTGTTAAAAGAGTCAATGAACACAATCATGCTGGTGATGCTGCATACGTTGAATGTAAGAGAATTACTCATGAGATAAAAAGAAGAGCTCTTGAATCACAAAAAAACGCCCACCTTATTACAACCGAAGTGTGTGTTGGTTTGCCAGAGGAGGTTTCTGCCCGACTACCTGAAGCTTCTTTAATTAAAAGGAATATTAGGAACTCAAGAAATTTAAAAGATCGTGGGCAGAGGGCTCAATTGGACAAGGCACTCTCGGAGTTGTTTCAGCAACCAGAATCGGACCTGCCTTAGGAGACTGGGGAACAAGCAAGAGAAGAAGGTTGTTGATTATTAAATATTAACTTTTTATTGTTTGTTAAATAAAGTGAAGTAATTTTCTGATAAAAATAAATAATAAATGAGAAGGGTATACATCACCCCTCTCAAATTCCTATTCCACAAATCATCGTCTACAGAGTAGTTGCGGTGGATCCGAGAAGGCGCACAAGGAGAGGATGAGAAATCCTACTGAGGCTTTCGAGATCACTTAATTAATTTATTAAATTAACTATTGGATTTCTTGGGTTAAAAAAAACCCCTCCCACATACATTGGGTTGACGAGTGACGCCGTATCAGTGTTTCATCCTATAAAATCCTCACAAAAAAATAATTGAGAACTGGATACACTTAATTAGGTGTTGACTTCTTACTTGGTGTATCTGGGGTTAATAATAATTGGGAATCATCAGGACTACCAATGACTCTATGGGGCTTGTGCAAGTGCCCAACACTCTCAGCTGGACAGTCGACCTCGTACATATCTGTTTGGTGTAACTAACAAAAACCACTTCGCAAATCTTTGAAACAGAGAGCTTTAATGTGGGTCACCTGTTCGTGAAAAAACATACTTAGCGAACTGATCCAACCTCTCTCCCCTACCAATCGACTACCAAATAGTCGGCTTGTTGTGAATACGGGAAGATCACTAAGCTACTGTTCCTAGATTTATTTTACTTAAAATAGCGTACCATCCTCAAAAATGTCATTATCCTAGTATTTATTAATTTTATATGCCACCTCTATAATAATTTACTAGTGATGTCCCCCAAAATACAAAGTTTGCCCTTTGTGTCGATCGAATAAATCATTGTCATGAGATATAAAGTTTCGGAATACCGGATACACTAGACTTTGTGTTCGAATCTCTGCTGACAAAAAATAGTAGCTTCGACATGACCACATTTAGAAGCAAAAAGGATATTATGAACAGTCAAATATGGTCATAAACATGGTGACAAATAGGGAGGTCCCCGTCGTAGATAACCTCAGACTTGTGCTTTAATCTTTAATAATGCAACTGCCTACATAAATACGGTCGGATCTATTGGAGGGAAGAATACATCACAGTCATAATGACGGGCAATTACTGTCAAATATATCCTGCCCACGTGGAGTTGGATGAGAGAATCCTACAATAACCACATTAATACTTCATACACTCGCTGTCCCCCAATACAGTATATTTCATGCACATTAGGCATTTCCTGGAGGGAAAAGTAAGCATTGGTGAGGGAGTTGAATAATAGCACGTGGTTTTCAGTACTGTGAGGAATATCGGCGTTGGGGGAACAGCTTAGAACAGCGTTAACTCTGTTTGGAAGAGGTCGATTCTTTTTGGGGATTGATTCCCAAGTTTTCCGTCCCATTATAACAGCGTTTTGCATTCCAAACATAATCTACTTAAAATACCGTCAGGTGCCTCAGATGTCACACTCTTAAAGTATTTCAGATCTATTCTACTATATTAAAATTTTGATGAACTTGGAAAACCAAGGAATTTTCCCTTTAAATCCTATCCCGTTGTTTAAACACGTGGCAACCACCAGACTAACCTGTCTCATTTAAATGACTAATAGTTATAATTTTTTATTTCAATTAAATAATATTTTTGATATTTTAAAATTCTCTTATTTTAACTGATAAAAGTAATTTAAACAAATAGTAAATTCAAGATTCGCCTTTCCATTCCCAGCGGTTATGTGCTCTCAATGTCTTATGTTGCTTATGTTTTCCACGTGACAATAATAATTCACACCAACATAATTTGTATAATATTTAAATTTTGTAATTAATAAATTATCATTTTTATAAATAATATTTAAATAATTAATAATTAAAAAGTTTAGAACATGGCAGAATTATTAGTAAACTTTGTAAAATAATTTTAAAGACATTCATCTCATTAAACGCATGTAACGAGCTAATAACATTCCCATTGGACACAATCAAAACAAGAATGCAAAGCAAAGTGGGGTACTCACACCCAATATCACTCTCAAAGTTCTACTCAGGCATTTCTCCTTCAATTGTTAACACTCTTATTGGAAGTATGTTTTATATCTTCAATCAGCAATGACTCACGTCGCAATGTATGAGGTTTCCCATTCCACCCTTCTGAGCAAGGGATATAGGAAACGTGACCCAACAGCTCAGGTTTTGTCCTCAATCTTCGCCTATTCCGTACTTTTATTGCATAATGTGAGACTACGTCCATCTTCCTCTGCCCATTGGAGGTGATCAAACAGAACTCCCAGTTTCTGTCCATAAGGTCTACGAAATGTGCCTCGAAAATTTACAATTTACATGTCATCCACAATTTTACTTTTAGGGGATCACTGGCTTCTACCGAGGACTTATAGCCTTTGTCTATAGAGACATCACGATGGTCTCCGTCCATCTGCTGCTTTCGTATCATCTTCAGGTTGAACTTGTATCAAATTTAGAATGTCTGGAGCTTCCTTCAAGAGCGAAGAGTTGACAAGAATCAGTCAATCTGCTGTTCTGTTTTTGCCGGTTTGATTATTCTGTGACCTCTTTGTAGGATTGGTGGGTCTCTTGGTCAGTTCACCACTGGATGTGCTCAAGACCAGAAAAATGTTGATGGTAGTCAGTTTGCAATTATTCCAAGGATGACTGGAGTCCAAAATATGTAGAGGTCCGTGAAGTTGTTAAGGATTTGAATAAGAGGGGAATTCGTGGGTGTTGCAATCTCTTATGTTTAGATACTTTATTGGTACCTCATATCGTGCTGTGATCTTCTTAGCTTATATTATTTCCTATAATTATATTTTCTATGACAAATTGAGTTAAATTACCGTATTCTTGCAAAAGTACCATTTAAGCTCGACTTTTTATAACTCGGAAGAAGAGTGATTTGTGCCAGTTCACTGATATTGATAAGATCAACTGCTTTATATTAAAAAGTATAGTTAGCCATGTGGTTATTTGGTCGTACGGCTGAGGTGATCCTTGCACAAAATGTTTGCTTCCATTCATGATAAGTGAAAACCGACTTCTTTTTTCTCGTGAGCAACAACGAGGTAGCAGAGTCAGTAGAAACCGAAAACCCTAACTTCTGAACTAAAAGGTGTTTAAAGCACAAAGCCCATTTGGAAGGACTAGGAAATCACTATTCCCTCAACCCTTGGTAACCACCAGGTCAATTCAATTTCCTTACAACTCAAGCACATTTGTTGCTGCAACCTTACGAGTGTTACACCGATTCTCACAAAACAAGTCAACCTCCTCAAATATAAGCATGCAAAACACAATGCACATTTGTGCAAGCATTGATTATCAATAAAATCCTAACTACCGTGGTTAGTAATTTAAAACAATAATATTAACAGAACTGTATACAAATATATCATATATCATCATAATATATGTCCAGCAAGTCAGATAACTGCTCAGTGTCCATTTTTATGTCCTCAGGACACTCTGGTTTCTTAGAAGGGACAGAACACTGCATGCTCTCCATTCTGTGCATATATAACAAATACTCCAACTAATAATAATTAAAGAATTTAACGTTGTCTTTTTCGCTGGTTAAGTTCAACTCGCAGTCGTTGGGGACAAACTCGTTGTTTCCAAAGAGAACATGCCCAGCGGAAATTTGACGGGAGAGCAAGTAGCTCTGATCCTGCATTTTTCTCCAGAGAGTTTTGAGAGCTGCAAGCTGCTCAGTCATCCACTTGTGTTTAACATAAATTATGGCATTCCTGTGTCTCTTCTTTTCACGGGACTTTCTAGCAGCCTGGAATAAAAAGTAAAATACCTCATTGTTTTTGACACGTTTTTCTCGGTATTCGACGTCGTTAAATGAAAGAGTCCTAACATTTGGTTTTCTGTTATGCTTGGGTTCATACATTTCACTGTGGTCACCCGGTATAAGTAAGCTGTGCTGGTCCTGGAGTGAGTAGTTGTAGTCTGAAGGCCACATTTTAGCAGATTGTAATGAAATGTAGTCGTTAAAGTCACAGTAGAAAGATTCGTCGTTATAAAACGATGCAGGCATGCCAGATTCATCACTTGTTTGGAACAACAAATTGTTCAATTCGTCGTACACGTGTCCATCATTCCCAAATCCATTTGGGTCCATTAACCTACGGTAATAATCGAATAAATAATGTTTGTTAAATAATATCTGTTACCTTGAAATGATTTTTTTCACTGTGACGCAATTTATAGCTCACCATTATGCAAGAAATTGATTTATTCACGTAAAAATTACACATTCAAATTTAAAATATAATTTCAAGATTAATTAAAATATATATTTTTTAATTATAATTCACGTCAGTAGTTTGGCGGGTGTTTGAAATTTTCATTAATATCAGCTCCAGTTAGCCATGGTTTCCTTGAGGGGACCCGAGTAAATAAACCTTACACACCAATGACCCCCTAATAAACTCAAATTCTCACAAATAAATCAACAATTTATTAAAACAGATCATTATCCAAAAAAGTCAATTGATTTTTCGTAAAATTCAATCACGACTTGGGGACATCTGACGTTAGCCACAGAGGCGGGGATCAAGTCGACTATTACTGACTCACTCTTCCTATAAATGGGGACCACTAGGACAACCACTTCACTAGGAATATTAATATGCCGTCTATTTTCTTTACTCCAATAATCTTTTCAGGCAAAAGACCCCTGTTGAATCCAAACTCACCCAAAATCCCGTCAGGTCCAATTTTAAGGAACCGCTGAAATAAAAAGAGGTCGAACCTGTTCGTTATTGGCTAAATTCATATTCCTCTTTATTCGATCCCTCGCTCTGTAGTTCGCACTATTTACCCTCTTTCTCAGTCGTTTTTCAAATTCCTCAATTAATTTAGGAGAATACAAGTTCGTTTCACATTCCCACGTGTTTTGATCACTGTGGAATATATTGAGAGAACAACCTAGCGTATCCCTTCCATTTGATCAGATAATATGTAGCGCCGTCGAAAACCCCCTTGTCAAGAATACGTTCGACTTCATAAACGTCAGACATAAACGTTGAGCAACAAATAAGAAATTTAAATATATTTTCTATATTTATTTTTTATATCATTAATGAGATTATATATTTAACGCTACTGAAACAATGTTCGTCTACAATGCCAAGACTGACCGATCTATGGGAGCAACAGACATCTGCTTCCTAATTAATAGCTGCTGGCCTCCTTAAAGTTAGTGAGGCTGGGGTTACTTAACTAACTAATTAAATGAAAGAATTACTTTTTTTACTTTAAGTCAAAAATTTCTGGGAAGGTGGTGCCTCGTTTTTTCTCTGTATAACGGTTAAGAAAAATGTCTAAAAAACACTCATTATACAATTGAGAACTCAGGCTAATGACGTTCAACGTACGTGGAATATCGAAAGATTGGACAAAAAAGTACTTTGTGACGATCTCGAGAAATACAAAATATTTATTGGCTGCCTACAAGAGACGAAAATCGAAAATGGACGCGATGAAACTACCGACTAATTCTCTCCCCAAGTGAATGTAAGCACTACGGCATGGGATTTGCCTACATGTGGATTACTTTAAAAAAACTACATCGCTATTGGAGAGTCAACGACCGAATATGTGTCCTATAAGTCAAACTAAATGAACTATGCCCGTCCAAGAGTTTATTAACTGTCATAAATGTCTATGCACCACACTGTAGACGAGTAATCAAGAACCCCGGTGAGCTCGAGGAATTCTACTCAAAACAATCAAGCACATACTCTAATAATGCTTCCTCGTCCCTTGTCTTTGTTGCGGAGATATGAATGCAAAGGCCGGAATGCGAAAAAAGCCCGAAAAATCCTCTATTGAAAGACACGGGCGCGGAAGGAGAAATGCATCTGGAGCTTCTCTGGTGAACTTCTGCGAGGCAAAAGCCTTTTCATGTGCAAGAAGGCCTTCACGCACTCAGCTCGCACAAGACGACATGGCACGGACAAAGAAAAAACTCTGTCGGAGAGACCGTGAATATATATAATCAAATCGACTACATTATCTGCCGAAAGTCTGATAAACACCTGATAAATGATGCACTTCCTACCAGGGAACAACAACTGACAGCGACCACAGGATCGTCATTGCAAACTTTCTGTAAAAAAGCATCTGACTGGGGAAAATACATTGAAAACGCGAAGAAGGCGAGACAAAGGCCCAATATATACTTTCAGACAGAAAAAATGTGGTTAAAGCCCACTTGTAGGGCTAAATTTCACGAACAAATCGAGACTTTTATGGAGAAAACCGCACCGGAATCATCAGTACGAACTATGTGGGATCATACAAAGCAGGTAATCTCCAAGTCGGCCAATATATGCCTTGGAGTCCGAAATCATCACGTCCTACAATTGGATCACCACCCGAACGTGCCAGATAAAAAAAGTCAAATCCGTAAGCAGAAAAATGTCAAGTTGTCTTTTTTTAGTTTATATCGCATTTTTCTGATACTACTAGCATCTTTTAATTTTTAATATTTTTTCCAATACTTGACTTTTTTCCATTTTTTAAATTTTTTCCCTTATAAATTTTCGAAATTTAGCACAATTTTGATTTTCCCAAAGAAGGAATCTCTCGCAATCACGAATTTGACGAAAGTCAAATAAAACTGATAAATTGTGCAACGAAGCAAAACTTATTGCTAAAACGAGTCAAGAAAATCTCTTATAAATTTATTCAAATGTTTGACTAAGGGGATCCTTGGCGAACACTATTCGGAGGAGACGGGGAAATAGATCTTGACTATTTCTTTGCAGACGCGAAATAAAGCTTAACTATCCAATGCAGACGCTTACCCCTAAGGAAGTTATTTAATCAGAGTTTATGCTTTCCAGGGATCTTTGGTAAATTTTCAAGTAAGAATCCTCCTTGACACAGAGTTAATACCTTTGTGGATGTCAATGGAGAAAAGTAGAGTCTTCACGTGTCCCGGTCTTTTTTACCGCTTATGGGCTTACGGGCTTGACTTTTTTTCGCACTCCAGAGAGCTACGGCTAAAAGCGGCAAACACGTCAGACGAGAGTATAGAAAAGAGCTTAAATCCAACAAAGGTGCAAAAACCCTAAATGACATCTTTGAAACTAACATTGATCTTGGACTTAGAAATGGATTATTAATACCCATACAAAAACCGAACAAAGCAAAAACCAGTAGAAAATCTGTGCCCGATAATACTTCTGAATTCGATACGCTAGGTGCTGGCAAACATTGCACTAAGTCGGATAAATGGTGTGGCGATCTATACCTACCAGCAAGTCAAAGTGGGTTCCGAGAAGGGAGGTCTACGGCAGACATTGTATGGAGCCACAGATGGCGCTGCGCAACGCACCAAAGATTCAAGAGCGCAACAACCGTGTTGGGAATAGATCTCTCCAGAGCTTTCGACTCAATAAACAGACAGAAACTGATGAATGTGCTTGAGCAAATATTGGATGAATCGTCGGTTAGGATAATCAGACTACTACTTGCGAACACAAGACTATCTGTGAGGACAGAAGGAGCAACTTCCCGCAGTTTCAAAACAACGATTGGGACACCCCAGGGTGATTCCCTCTCCCCTTTACTATTCACCATATACCTTGAATCTGCACTCCGCGATCTCCGTAAATGCTATATAGGAGACATAGAAGAGACATCTTATGCGGATGATGTGGATTTTGTATCACGGGACGACCGCACTCCAACACCTACTAGAAATTGCACCTGCGAAGCTTGAGAAATAATTTCTCAGCGTAAATGTACACAAAACTGAAATTACTGAAATCAAAAGAGAAGACGATGTTACTCATGAATGATGGAGATGTACTAATAAGCTCGGCTCTCTACTAGGAGACGATGAAGATGTAATAAGGAGGAAAACACTGGCAAATGCGGCAATGGCTAAACTGAAGAAAGAAGTAAAGGACTTGGAATTGACATCAGATGCAGGCTTTACAACGCCTTTGTGAATCCGATTCTACTGTACAACGCTGGGACATGAGGAAGTTCCTTCAACGAACTATTAAAACTGGATTCGTTCCATAGAAGGCAACTAAGAAGCTTACTCGGAATGGAGTGGCCACGTAGAATATCAACCACTGGTATCTACAACAAGTGTATGTGTTCTTACATCAGCAAGGATGTGATAGATGCCCGGTGGAGGCTATTTGGGCATGTATTAAGAATGAACCCGGACGCACCCGCTAACAAAGCGATGGAAGATTACTTTGACAGTTGCGACAAACCCTTCCGCGGACGACCTAGATCGACACTTCCGACTGCCTAAACAAAGACCTAAATCGTGTGAGAAAAATTCTTAAGACGGGGTCGACCTGGACGAATTGAGATCACTCGCATTCGACAGAGTAAGATGGAAAAGACTAACTATAAATATTGTTTCTTTGAGTGTTGCATATAAACATTATGACTTTCGTGAAAGTGTCATAATAATAATAAGTCAAAAATGTGATGACATCTGATTAAAGAAATTTGGGAACAGTAGCTTAGTGTTCGTCCCGTAGCCACTACCAAACAAACTATTGGTAGTTGATTTCTTGACGATTAGAAGACGGGTCACCTTTTCTCTTGTCTTGGCAACCTCCGAGTTCTGCTTTGGGTCATGACATTAATTAAAATTTAAAGTGGTCTCATTAAAAAAGCACTCGATAACTGAACACTCCACTTTCATTCCCCTTCAGATGATAATTAAAGGATTTTTGGACACAATTATGGCCTTTTCATGTGTCTGCGGTATAAAAACTTCATTTCTTGTTTTTTTCCCTTTGGTCTCTAAAATCATGATCTCTTATGCCTGGATACTTTAATATAGACGACTCAAGATTCCAGCGTCGCAGTGAACCAAAACGTTTCAACCGCGAGCGGACAAACAAAAAATCCTCTAGTAGAATCACGTACTTTTGCCCGTTTGGACCTCTCGGCCTTTTCAGTGGTGGAAACACACTCCAGGGGCACTCTCATGTAGGTGGTAAGAGACGAATTTGTCGTTCCAAGGGACGTCCCAGATAAGAGGTTTTCCGCATTCAAAGGGGAGATGGTCATCCCATCGGGTCGTCTCCCATCACACCTGCAAAGGCTGACTGGTTCGAGCAGAGAAGAGTGTCCGACAGCATCCAAAGTTCGCCTAACGACCTGATTCATGCCATGTGTCTGGGAGATCTGCTTGCATTCTTTCTGCAGGAGAGAGTGTCTAAGCCAAAACAGTCAATCTGATCTCCGCATCGACATAGATGCGGCACACAGTCTTTTAATCCGAGTCATAATGAGATCCTATTATAGACGCATTCATCTTCCATAAAAGTACCCAAAACTTCATTCGTCAACTGTGTAAATACTTCCAGCCAATAAATTCGCAAAAGATGACACAGCTTGTGAATACTTCTCTTCTGAAAGTCCACAATTGTATATTTCGCATTTACTGCAATTTAATTCCAATCCAGCTTCTGACAGGGTCGGAATTATCACGTCAAATTCTTGGAAAACAGTATCTAGAATTTCTCCGAGAACCGAATCATCAAGATAATACAGGTTGAGGATCTAGCGAGGATGTTTGGTGATTTTTTTCGATTGCAAGACAGAACAGAACAATAAGTGTCCGGGATTTTTTGTACTCCAGACAGAATTCGGTTCATAAGTGATAATTGAATTCGTAAGTCAAAGTCCTCTTACGGACAAAGAAGTTAGGTCTTTAGATGACTAGGTCTCATTAACCACTGCTAGTTGGAGGAAATTCCGTGTTGCGAGGATTTTTTCATTTTGTGCAGTCTGGAAAAATAATAGTAAATAAAAGTGCGAATATGATTAACCGCAAACTCAATTGCTGAAAATAAGAACACAAGAAACCTCCAAACAAGTCTTTTGTAAGTTCTCTGCCTAAAGGTAACAATAGAGTCAGCCGCCCCGGGCAGCATGCTGTATGGGGTAGCAGATCCGAGCCATAGAGTTCACGTTATTAAGCTATACTCACTTTTTTCGATGTTTATCATCATTGACATGATAGACTCTAGACATAGAGCGCATGGGTTTTAATCGATGGCAGCTCGCTGTGAATCAGCGCCTTTCAAGATTATATTTGATCAGCATTAAAAGAAATTCCTGACAAGTGAGGTGAAAGAAGCTGTGGTACAGACTGTTGTTGACACCAAGGACATTGACTTTTTGTTTATTGTTCAGTGAATTTAAAGTTATTGAACCAAAACCACCGTCATAGCCAGAATGAAAAAAATCAGGTGATCTTGACCTCCCTCAACATTCTCCGCATGCTCGGACTTGAAGGAAGTGACTCCAGAGGAACTCCTCTGGATGGTTGTCGACTAATATTAATTTTAGGATATAATTTAGGATTATATCTGGCGCTGCCAGAGATGACATGATTGTTTAATAAATATTACGATGAAACACCTCACTCTTACTTGATCCTTTACTTCACGATTTTGTAGGTTATCTATAAGGACATCATTATCATACACTCGCACAGGAAGCAGAAAGCTTTGGCACGCCCTTGCCCTCGGCTAATCTATAAGTTTATGATAACGGTCACTGATAAACGAATCTCTCTGTTTATTTACAAGTTTAGGATAGGGTCACTGATAAACAAATCTTTACGTGTCCTCCTGTTTATCTGCAATTTTAGGATGAGGGTCTCCAATTGATGTATCATTTACGTGTCCCCCCGTTTATTTGCAGTTTAGGATAGGGTCTCCAATAGATGAATGATTTACGTGTCCCCGTTTATTGCAAGTTTAGGATAGGGTCTCCAATAGATGAATATAGTGTCAATAGATGCAAATGTCGAGTCCCCTAATAAATCCAAAAATGTATGGTTTAGTTAGTGGTCAACAAAACAATTAAATATCAAACCTGTTGTGACAGTGCTAAAATCACAACAAATTGACGACAGGAATAAACCCCTTTGGAGAATCAGTGTCAGCTATCATAACGAATGAGTCGATTGAGGTCATTCTAATTATGCACAATTTCGTGAAATACACATGTATTGAAAGCTAATAATAAAATGTAAAGTTTAAATGAATTCTCGAGAATCTGACAGACAAAGCAAGTCTCCTCTGGCATATTCTCACACTTAGTGTATGACAATTCCTCTTCTGGGGAGATCTGTTTGAATATATAAAAGTTGCTGTGAAGCCATTCGTAGTTCACGTGCTCATCCAAACTAATTCTCCTCCTTGGTTCAATGGCCAGGCTCTTTGAAATATATTTGGCCGCTTCCTCGCTCAAATTAAGGTTAAAGTTCCCACTAATAATTTCGGTCATTAAATCGTCGGGTTTTGACTTGACAAATTGCATGTAAAAGATAATCCCAAGACTCCAGGACATGAATGAGTCGTAGTCCACAGACATATTATCGGCACATTCAGGGGGAGAGTACACTCCATCGCCTTCAAATTAGTCAAATTGACCAAACCGAGGTACAAGAAGCTGTCTGTGCTAAACCTGACATTTGTGAGGTCACATATCTTCAAAGTCGCCCTGTGAAGGTCAAATTTAAAGTCCCCAAGACTTAACCCCCTGTGTTGAAGCCCATAATCCCTCAGTTCGGCAATAATTCTAATAATCTAAACAATGCATAATAAAATTGACACCATTTTCTGGAAATAGCAAACTTCAACCTCCGCCAGCGAGTCAATAGCCCTGATGAAGACTTTGAGGCCAACTGTATGTCTGGCACGTTCCATAATGATAATGTAATATTCCTTGAATATGAAAAATTCAAGCATTTTGGTTGTAAAGCTGGATCCCTTCAAATGAATGTTGACGGCAATCTCCATAGGAATCTCGCCACCATTGCCCTACAAATAAGCATCAACGACAACCTCACGGTGTGTGGGCCCATTTCTGATAATTTGATCACAACCTGGGGGATTATAAATAAGGACAGACCAGTTTGCCATCACTGAGTCTGACAGCATTAAAATTAATCCCATGACAGTCATAGTAGGAATCGTAGTCAATATCGTAGACATATCTGAGGAAATCGAGTTCATTTCTAAAATAGGGAGAGACTGCAAACCCAGAGGTGGTAGGATACTGTCTTAAAAGAACATCAGAGGGAAGACGTATCATAAAAACACAATTTGCTGCGATGTGTACATTTTAACTTTACGACTAACGCCAAACCGCAAATAAAGCCATTTTGGTATTTAATCGCAATTATTAAAACCATAATGTTATAATTGTCAACATTATCCTCCTTGCCTCGTTTCCTACTTAAATAAGCAAAATTAAACAAACCGACAACCATTATAGCCATTAGTGAGACCGGATTTCATTGCAAATTGTAGAGGAGGTTGGCTCTTCCTTTTTGCTATCAGTGATCAGATGAATAGCGAGTTGGACACAGATATACTAAAAATCAATAAGTTATTGTTTGCATTGACCGCCAATGTTAATGAAAACAAAGTTGACTGCGTGCTATAACAATAGTCAACGATAATACAATTGATGGGTGCGTGAACAAGTGAAGCATAATAATGAAGTATGGCAATGTAAACACGTATTACATGTCATTAAAGCGACAGTTTTGAACGTGGAAGGTCATACAATTTGAAGGTCAACACGTGCTACAAAAAATATTCATTGTTTTTTGGCGGGCAATACTGACACGTGATATATTTTATTTTAAAAATTTATTTGTAATAAAGTTTAATTTTAATATAATTGAGTTTAGTCATTTTAATTTATTTAATTAAAACCAAGATTCACCTCACTTAAAGGTGAATACGTGGTGATCCCGGCCTCCTTAAGCACCCGTCTCATTCTTTCTCAGCAGTCTTTCTTGGAATCGACCCACTTTTTGTATGTATGAGATACTTTTTCTGAATTTTGGAGATGCTATCTAGAAGTTTCTTTACTAAGCTTTCGTTGGGAGGAGAATATTACGTTGCTAACATGTTTACTGAATGCTATGATGGGTCGTACGTGATACCGAGTAACCTGGTTAAAACTACATAAGGTCATAGTCTGTTAGTCCTATATTTGAAGTAAAGGTCATTGTAAAAGACTTTTCAGGGCTTGTATATAGTAGGTTCCTCATAAGCCAACTGCTCAGGTTGTCAAGTGGACCTTGCAAGTGAGTATCCAAAGTGTGAACACACTGGTCTTTTGCTGCGACCATTATATCGTCAACATAAGAGTTCCAGACTACTGAGGTACAGTCATTCGGCCGATACGTGGTTGTGTGAGCTCAAAAGAGGAGCATCGGGCCAAGTTGAGTTATTTGTTGGAGTGTGCTGGGATCACGTGATTAGTTAGTTTGTGTAACCTTGGTCTCTGGTGTTGTTGTTATTATTACTAGCGGATTATTGTCCGTGTCACTCTTTCAAGAGATTCAAGAAATAATAAACTATCAAATGAATAAGACCGTTCCTGAGACGTTTGATGGGAAACCGTGATTAGACCTAACATTCAGGAAAACAAGATCATCTATACCGGTTCGGAGTCATTTCTGACTAAAGATGTGCTTTTGTCTAGGAAGATATCACTCACTGCAATATTTCGTCTACTTAACTTTGGAAAATAGCACAATTGCCATTGATTCACTGTCAGCTTTCCTCGAATCAACCAACAAAGACATGCGTGCTCAGCTAAGAGAATTTATTGAGAGAATTTGTTGATTTGAAGCTCAAACCTGTCTTGGAATGCGCATATTCTTGCGATCCCTTTCGAAGAATATCACGTTTGAGGAGTTTGACGTTTAAATGTAGGTGGGAAATCAAAAATTACGTTCTTCCCATTGAAGAGTGTGAATTGAAGATAAAATGAATGAGATTTCT
The DNA here is from genome assembly GCA_011109175.1 of Dicyema japonicum. Taxonomy (NCBI): domain Eukaryota; kingdom Metazoa; phylum Dicyemida; class Rhombozoa; family Dicyemidae; genus Dicyema; species Dicyema japonicum. Next base: position 196,445 of record RDEW01000068.1, read on the forward strand.
GTATTAATGACAATCAGACTCATAATTTGAATCATTTGGCCGTGAAAGGCTCTATAGTTTCCCAAAATCAAAATTTACAAAGTTATTATGCGACAAGATAATGGCGGTAATCAAAATAAAGAAGTTTCCATTGCAGATCAAATCTTACCAAAAATACGAATTGAATCATGCGAAAGTGTGATGTTTACAATAAAGGATGAGGAAGGCGGCGAAAGAATGTCAGTGCATAGAAGTCGAATTAAAAATATGACTAATTTTCTTTATTTGGGAATTTCTACAATATCAGAAAGTATTAAAAACCGTGAAAAATGGGAAAACTGTGAAAATACGATTAAATCTCAAGACAGCCAAGTGGAAAGCATCACCAACTTGATAATTCACTTGCTGAATGGATGCAATCAATGGTCTGAGGATATCATCATTTCAAAAGCAAGTATTTAATGTAAAGCCAATGATCTTGAATTTAGTAAAGGCTCATAGATTTAAGGGAAGATATAATCTTAAACTAAAAGTTCTTCATGGGGAAGCTAACAGAGTATGAAATTTGAATAGACAAACATGATTATGTTAAAAGAAGTTGACCCTGACGTATTGCTACTCATGGATGAAATTGAAATTTTTTTCAATGCTCCAAGCCACGTTTCAACAAAATTTTTTGAAAATTGAAATTTTATTCCTTCCAAAAAACACAACTGCTCATCTTCAATCATTGGATCCAGGTACCTCACGCAAGGAATGAAGTAAGAGAAGACACAATAAAAATTGTTTCAAAAAGACAAGGGCAATTAAATGTGATTCATTTGCTAATGAAGATATGCAAGGTTCTGTTTTGAAGAAAATTAGAAGAACTTGCTAACGAGGGAGACATAACTCAAACAAAAATGCTCGACGAGAACGAAATCTTCACCCTTTTTGCGACGAAACGCAACGGCCAAAAGCGAACACTCCATAAATATTATTCCAATGGATCTAGTGTGGCGATAAAATTAAGGACGACCGTAAGAATAGGTCCCATTCTTCTGTGTCGGGATGACCACATAAGGGGGACATCCGTATGATGACTTCATTGTCTTACATTAATTGAATTGTAGGGGGAAATGTTTCCTGCAATTGAATTCAGGAGAACAGCTGAGAATAAACTACTGCTAATTTATTAACCACAAAACCATAAGAAGATAAGAGTTATCGTTCAATTAAGTGATCATGGTGTCCATGCCTTGTTTCCTCTATTCCTGCAAACTGAGAAATGTTCAAAAATTCCAATTGACTGACCTAATATGACTGACCTCCTTATCATGCAGACTCGGAGACGGAATGAATAAAAATTCTAAAGCCCAAGGTATCATTAAACACGCGATCCTGACACTCTCCAGCAGAGATCTCATCTTTACCCAATGTTTACACAAACACATATCGAGCGTATAATCGAGTGATTATTATTATTATTACTAGATTCTTATAAATTAGGGATGGTGTCCATTATTTTAAAAAATTAATAATAACCGACAGCAAAAATAATAAATATTTATATAAAAAACATAATATATTTCAAAATGGACATTCCTTGTTGGGTCACTTTTATCTATTATTTTATAACATTTCTCAGTTCATAGGGTTATCCACATTACTGTATTATAGGTGGTCTTATATTCTGTATTCCACACTCTACTCGTTTGTTAATACTACGACAACTAGACAATTCTCAGATTCGGTATCAATATTCCAAACCCTAGCCATTATGGAGGTAAGTCTACTTAATTATTGCAGATACTCCACTCATACAGCAGATTGGTCAAATCTAGTCCTCTATTACAACCTTACAAGTGTCCTCCCGTCTCTTTATTTGGTGGGTAACTGTCAAGTCAGTTCCCACGTGGCCAAATAATCTTCTTGTACAGTCACTACTGATGGCATGGTCACTTTCCGAGGTGATCCGTTATCTGTTGTACACCATAAACTTGCTGATGTTATCTTCCTTGATTCTCTTGTGGTGTAGATACTCCTTCTTTATAGTTTTGTATCCAATCGGAGTGACTGTACTTGTGCTTATAATGCTAGTGTGAGCTACTCCTTCTTTATAATACTATACAGTACGCACGTGGGTGGGGACTCACTATGCCTAATGCAGCCAACTTTGAAGTAACATTTGACTATGTGATTGCCTTGTTGATGTTGTCGTACATTCCTTGTATTCTTTTTTTTCATTTCAGACTTTCCCCCGCTTTACAACCACATGCTGAAACAGAGGAGAAAGATGCTCAGTTGATTTTGTGACTTTTTTGTTTGGCTCAGGCTCTATTATTGTGTTGTAGATTTACTAAGTTTCCCACTCTCTTCCATCTTAACTACGAGTGACTATTTTAACTACAATCTAATCACCCTAGCAACTTCATTCACTCTAGCTGGCTAACTTTTTTAGAGCCGGAGTGGACGATCTACCTTGTAACAATTCTATTTACCTCTGCCCCCGATACTTTTCAACTGATTCTTTGCTGAAATTCCGATAGCGAGAGGATAAACGATAATAATGTTATTGGTCTAAGCTTCATCTCGCAGATTAAAACCATAATATAATTGTATAGGCGTCGTAATACATTCATGATTGTGATATAATATTGGCATATAGTCACTATTAAATTTAAATATTCATTAGAATTCAAATGATTATACTAATCGGCACTTATTGAATAATAATGTTATTGGTCTAACCTTCATCTCGCAGATAAATTCATAATATAATTGTATAGGCGTCGTAGTTTGAATCCTGCAGGGTATAGTAAATTTATTCAATTATTCTGTTACACGGCGTAGTCGGGTCCACTCTAAGAATATGTCCAAATAGTTGCCATCTCGATAGAACAACGTCCATTCTAATTGGTGTAGATTTACATAGAGCACATAGTTTCTCGTTTGAGATTTTTCTTGGCCAGAAGATTCAGTCAGTATGCGCAGTTGGCTTCTGTGGAAAGTATCTAGCCTCTCTAAATCGTTTTTGAGGTTCCCAATGTTCCGGAATTGTATATCAGTATTGGCTTGATAAACGTGTCGTATAGTCTGACACGAAGTTTCAGTGATACATGCCTCTTTCTTATCCAGATGTTGTACATTTTTTTTAAATGTTTTTATATTTATCTTTAATTTGTATTGTATTCTTCTGGATAACGGGATATTCCTCTTCAATGGGGGTCAAAACACTAAATTGGTGGTTAATTTGTCTCAGGGCCAAGATGATACCAGTAAGGATCATTTGTTATCCCCCATTTCACTGGATCATTCCTTGGAGGGAGTACTGGTCTATCTGCTTGTGAGTTATGAAAATTAATTAATGTACGGTAGTATATTGAAATGAGTCCATAATTAATGCTACTTGCGTAAAAGACAAAATGTTCTGGGTGGTTGCATGTTTTATACAACTGAGTGGACAAAGGGAAAAATGCGTACGATTCATCAGACTCAAAGACGAAAAGTGCCGATTAATAGTAGGAGGTGGCAATATACAAATTCAAATTCATCACTACGGAAAATATGATAAAAATATTACAACCTCATTGAAAATATTTCTTGATGATGTTATAAAAGCTTACAAATTTGGCATCAACGTAGAGGTACTGTTGAATTGCGAGGGAGAGAAGATCAGATCAGAAATCGAAGACTATATTAATAAGCACCTCCTTCAAACAGTAAAATCGAGGAGTCAGGATATATTTAAAGTCAAAAAATGTATAGTAAAAGAACCAAACAAAGTCAGAATTGAGTATAAAAGCAAGAGCATCGAGATAAAGGAAATTAAATACCAGAACTCTTTCGATAATGAATCTGAAGATCCCCAACTCACAGTCAAGTTATCGTTCTTCGTATTTACGGACGAATTGGCAGAAACCATCAGTCAAATTTACCACAAAACTAAAAAAAATAGAGTCGTACTGTTCACTGATGGAGATAAAGAAGTCGAAAATTTCGTCAAAAAATTAAATAAAAAAGGAGTGTGCGTAGCAAAAGACCCATCTTCTTTGGATTTGAATGATGACGAAATTATTATCCTTATTCGTGAGGATGTCTCCCCTTATATAAATTCTTATGTAAATGCCAATACGAAGGGAATTATAATTGCTGTCCCCACAAATGTCTTCAATACGTCGACTTTTCGAAAAGTCCCCAATCTGTACATAATATCCCACAATTTCATCAATGTTGGACTTTCACATCAACTCCCTCGCATTGATAAATTCATGGAAGGCAACAGAGGCATCATGTTGATTGCAGCAATCTCCATTGCAAATAATGCTCTTATACGATGTTCTGGGGGTTACTCGTTTTAGTAAAAATAGAAAGTCAGTGTGATAATATAATGCAGGAGATGCTAAAGGGAACAGATATAACAAACCCTCCTCTAACATTCTCGGAATATGGAAAAATACAAATTTCACAAATAATAATTTTCCCTCAAACAGACCCATTAGGAAATCTAATCCACTACGAATTATCATCCACGGATAAAACATGGGTTAAAAAAATAATGGGGGATGTAGATTCAACCAAAAATAGCTTGGAATGCCCGTATGGTCATGCGAAAGTAATCGAGACAAGCATATGCGTTAGGTGCATAAAATGTGAAGAGAATTCATTTGTGAATGAAACAGAGAAAAAATGCCAAAAATGTCCTTATGACATGATCCCAGCTAAAGATTTCTTAAATTCGTAGTTTTTTGGTGGTAACTTTCAGGTGTCGGACAATTAATTTTACGACCTACATTCTTACAAATAATTCTAAGCTAACGATTTTTTACATAATGACGGCCGACTTTATCGTCATCTTTATATTCGTGATTATCTTCATTTCCAAGTCAAAATCAAAGCTATTCGTGTACACTGACCTGTCCATCCACGTAAACCTTTTTATCTCCAAATTCATGATCTACTTTTCCGGTGTGTTTACGTTCACATTCCTCTCTAATAAAATATGTTGGGTATGTTGTGCTGTAATACCTCAGATTTATTACTTCCTCCCCAATCTCTCAGTCTCCATTATTTACTTGTCGATTCTCGTAAGAATTGTGAAAATCTACAGGAACAAAATGTTAGTAAGGATCCTTACTGATGAGGAGAAAAGCCGAGTATTCAAAAAGGACTCCAAATTTACTTTTATTATCACAGCCATTTTAATCTTCCTGCACGTTTGTCCCATATTTAACTATACAGGCTATATTTTACTTTGGAATCACCTTCACTGGGAGAACGAAGTATTACATCAAAACTGAAACCTTCGTCAAGCATAAGTACCCCCTATGTCTTAAAAGTAATTTGAATTATTGGCTTCTCATCGTCATAACATTTCTCCCCCTTTTTGTCATCATCTATATTGCTTACTTGAAGCGAAAGAGCAGCAAAAACTACAACGAGGTGAAGGCCATTATTGCTGGGGTTGCTATTATTCTCGGGATTTGGGTGATGTATCTCCCCAGTCTTGGCAAGTCAGACGCGATTTATGGGATCTTTATTGATTATCTTATCCTTACCGTTCACGGATCCGTCATTATTTTTATTATCACTGGAACTAAATTGTATGCTATTTTTTTTGTGGATGAAAAAAATCAAATCTTACAAAAATATACTCTTTTTGCGATGTGACATTAATTAGTATTTAACGGATTTAATAATAGTTCAGAAATCTTGGCCAACTTATTAGCTTTATAAATTCTCAGTCTTTGTTGAGTTCCTTGTTCACTTAACTCTAGAGTCCCTTAGTGTCGACCATTTGCTCTTTTCCATTTTACTGGATCATTCCTTGAAAGGGTCCCAACAATTCGGTTCAAGCAAATGATCTTTTATTATGGAGGTTCAATAATCTCGTATTCCTCAACCTACTACCTATCGTTTGGTAAGAGATGGGGATAAACCTGATGGTCGTGAGGGAAATTATCAGAAGCAGTCCATAATCTGTGATTTCATTGAAGACTATAAAGTCAAAGTTCTAACAGATCTTTCCTGGTTGTAACAAAAAGTTATATCTACGGGGGCAGTATTCATGTACTTGGACCCATTAATCACTAAGAGAGTAAGGATTTTACCTGAGAAAGCCAATAAATTAGAAAATAGAGAAAAGTGCTAAGTTTTTGCGAAAAAATATAGATTGACCACGTCATCACTGATCCATCACTAAGGAACGTCTCGGAGACTCACATCCAAGCAAAAAAGAACAAAAATTAAGAACACTCATGATTTTTTGATTAATTAGCATGACTGCTCTTCTTTCTGAAATGAATCAAGTCGTCGTAAAGAAACGTCTCCAATACTCCGCTTGGAATGTGGTTGGGCCAGGATCCACTTTCGGAGAAGTTCTTGACAACATACAATCAAAGTGTTGGTGGTTGTGATTCCAGTATTTTTTAAATTATTTTTGCAAACAACATCTTCCAGACTTAGTTTTAGGTTCAGAAATGGAGGAGGTGCGAATAAGAACGATTCCAGTTTTTTAGGTCCACTACATGCTTGTGTTGGATCGAGGAAAGATCACCGGGCTAAGCTGAGAGTCCTATTGAAATTCGCCGAGATCACATAATTTTTTGTTTTTGTCTTTTACTGTGGTCTTTGAAAATAAATTTCAATTTCAAATTAAGTCAAAATTTTTATTGATTTTTATTTTTTAATTTTTCTAGTTTTTAAATAAAATACTAGCGTGGGATCAATTATCATCATTCACTGTGTTGCCGCGTTCAATCAAGAATGAAATTGAAAAGATTGAGTCTGTTTTAGAAAATATCCTGATGAATTTTCTACCAATTCACAAAGAAATGTGGGACATCTGTAACTGCAAAAAAGCAATTTTTATTGAATCACATAGATCGTCTAAGAAACATATCAAACTCATATTTCATACGAACGATCCTTACATAGCGAAGTTGACTACACTATGATATTTTTTTATTTTTTTTAGCCTTTTCACGAGAGCCATAGTATTTTATAGCTCCGCCATAGGCAGGACACACACTTTATTTAAGTAAAGAACAGTTAATTTTAACTAATCGTAGAACCAAGGAATGATCTTCACTTCTTTTTTTTTTCTTGTGTGAGTGTCCTTTCTAGACAATCCAGTCCGCAGTGAGTATTCACTGATGACGGCGTCACTCGTAGAGTGACTCTAGGTCTTCCTCTGAATGACGGTTTGTTCTCATTGTTAAAGTAAACCTGCTTGAGGATTAAATATTAACTTTTTCTGTTGGCTAAATAAAGTTTAGTTATATTTTAATAAATATCAAAATATGAATATTTAAAATTAATAATTTAAATAATCACGGAAATGTATCAAATAACCAAAATAAATCACATTGCTGTGCAATTCCGGCCATTCAAAATATTGGGAGAGTTTTTAAGGACATCTTGAACCTAAAACCTTCAAATCCAGAAGTAGGTTAGTGTAATTCTTAGTCACTGCCTTCTCAAGGAGTGACGGTTTCTTTTATGAACCTGAATAACACCAAAATTGAAGTTAGTCAATTGATTATTCTTAGTTTATCGCTCCCTTTGGGGAGAAAAGTCAATTTTGAAATTTTTGAAGAAGCAGAACGAAGGAATCCACCACATATGTCTAGAAGTAGTCTGTTTATTCAACAAAGGTGCCCGCCTTGGATGAATTGATCGAAAGGTTAAGGGAAAACAACATTAGGACACTTTCCCCCACTCCCACAATCGGCGCTCACGGGAAACGAATAATGTTTCATTCACCCAAAGGACTGCCATGGAGTGCTCATTGAGTTAGAAGAACAATAAATACTAACTAATGGTTATTACCTAACAACGTGACTATTTTAGAAACCTCTAGGGATCACATCAAAGCTAGACTTACTATACCCATTTGTATAAATTTTCATATCGATAAGTAGCCAATATGGTAAAATTAAAGTTGTTACACTAAAATAAACGTTACAGTGCTTGACCTTGATGCTACAGACACTAGGGTTGGGGTTAGTTCGTTTTCATTCTTAAGTAAAATTTCAACGGAGAGAGAAACTTGTAGTGAAATTTAATTTTGTGGTAAATAGGTCAATCAGGCCGCTGTATGACCTTATTTTTATTATTAATATAGTAAAGAAAACAAAAACAATTTATTACGTAAAAGACAATCAAAATAATCCAGCTGATAGAGTGGAATGGCTGTTTCCCTGACAACTGCCAGAGAAATCCTTTGGAACAGCCATTCGGTTTCCCGACGTAGATTACTCACTTTCGATATCATTGACTCAAGCGATCTTAGAAAAGATACCTTTTTGGGCAGAAAGACTCCGCTTGTCTCGAAGAAACGGGTCTGGTGAGATGCTGTCGTATTTTTTATCTTGAAATTCTCGAAAGTCCGAGCAGCTTCCCCACTTTCAGCGCGGAACCAGCAAGTCTTTACTAGGAAAAAGTATTGGTGCAAGGCCCATCCCAAATCAAGTATTGTCCCTGATAAAAGAAGACAGTTCCCCGTCCGGCGCAATTACATAGTAAAGATCACTGACCCTCCTAAACAAAATCGGATCGCAGAGAAAAAATTATAAATTTAAAAAGAGAAGAGTTGGCTAGTATGGAGCCTTCATTTTAACTTAACAGTAATGGCATTGGACATTAAACCACGTGCCAACATAATATCAAATCGTCAACATAAAAACCGATTTTTAATTAGAATCAAAATGGTCAAATATACAAGTCAATCTAAAGCAGTCTGAAAATCTGTGCGGATTATAGAGGGGACCTCCATTGTAAATGTCAACAAGCTGTTGTTTCCTCTCTCCAAAACAGTCAGAGTATCCACCATCCACCAGTAATCGAATAATCTCATACTTGCATTCATTATCTACCAAATAAACCCACCACCTACACTCAAATGACCTCCCAATCATCACCCTCACAACATATTCCTGAAAACTAATGTTCTTGGAGAACAAATCAGCCATACCCCCACACAGTCATCAGCGATTTGATCAGCTTTACTGCAGAAAGCGATGAATCGTCCTCCAAAGAGGAACACTTGTGGCAGAGAAGTAAGCATAGATCTCCATTGGAATTCATTAATTCAAAAAAACCGTCCAGCATTCTCATTGAAACTTGGCGATAGTCTGACACATCTCCAAAACACGAGACGACCAGAAATTATGGGAATCGGGGGTTTTAAGATAGAGAGAGAACGATATATCCGCCAGTCTCTTTAGGTGGAAAGACTCACGTTCTTCCAATAATGAGTTGAATATTCGATTATTTCTCAAAATCAGAGAAAATGAATCAACTACTGTCAAAGAGAGGAGTTTTGTGGATGATTTTTGTATTATAGTGAGGACATCCTCCACATATTTGGACAAATAGTTCTCCAAAACATCCTGACCAGCCACGAGTACAACCGAACACAACTGAATATAGCCCCTTTGTGCCATAGAGTCCATTTCGGCAGAAGAAAGTAGTTCAAACGCACGTGTCAAAGGTTTGAGGAGTGAAAGCAGTCTCCCTGCCTGTTTTGAGTTCTCAGCGAATCCAAGCAGAAGTAGAATCGTCGCCTGCTGCATAAGATAATCGTTCTTAAGACAGTCTTTGGCCATAAAACTGAGGAATCCGGACAAATCATCGATCAATGACGAGTCTTCATACGAACATTGGAGTATGAGCTGCTTATTAAAGACACTATACCTCATAAATTGGCATCCTGATGGCAGGATCAGCTTCAAATGTAATCATTATGGACCTTTCTATCTTTGATAGAACCTTTGTGAGGAACTTTGGCTTGTTTTCTAAGCTTAAATATTAAAATCAACTGAAAATGGACATTAAAATTGATTGTGTGTGCATGGACAGCTCGTCATCAGCCAAATACAAGAAAAGTATCCTCAGAATCTCAAAATAATCCTCAACGTCCTCATTGATGTTCTTAGTCTGCCATTATAAAGCTAAGTACCAAATATATGCAGATTTTCTTGCAGGACCTTAAGGGTAACTCCAGCCCTGTCAAAAGCAACTCCTCTGACCCACGGATTTCATAATCATTAAAAATGTCTACTTCCTCCAGCAAACTATCACAGTAACTTGAAATAAGACTAGTCTCTACTTTTTATCGTCTTCCTCGAGCTGACAAATACGCTTACAGATGATTATAAACAATTCCAACATTTGTCTGGGAGGAATGGTTTCTAGTTGATTTCCAATTTTTTTGCTTGAAAACATATTTCTGAAGTTACTGAGAAATTGGTCATCATCTGACTTGATAAGACAATTCAATAAATCCATACGTGAGTTATTTTAAATAATAATTTATTTATGTTGATTTTTATAAATTATTAATAATAATTTATTATTAAAATATTTTTAATTGGTAAATGTCTAAAGAAAATCAAAACAATGGAACATTCACGATTTATTAATTAACCCCGGATACACCGAGAAAGAAGTTAAAGTAAACTACTAATTAACTGTGTATCCAGATTTCACTTCTACAGAAACAGAGTCCATCCGGAATCAACATAAAGGATAAAAGACGTCCATACTTGCAGTTGTGAAACCTTTCCAGTGGAGTTGGGGAGAGCAAATGATCCTGTTGAGAATTCAAAAGTGTTGATAAAGGTGGACACAGTAATCAAAATCTCAGTTTCTGTACAGTACATTAAACCAGATAATGTGCTTTATGACAAATTATCAGGGTGGTGGGCATTACTTACTGAGAGATTTTGTGAACAATGAAGGTGGGGAGTAAAGTGAAGTAGGTTCTTTTCTCAGACGAATACATCTGTGCAAAGTTATCCCTTAATGACATGAGATTGTTTCGTTACTAAATTCCAGAGGTACTTGAGACAGTTGGAAGTGGATAGAAATATTTACGCGTACAACCACCAGTCATCGAAAGAACCCTTGAAGGCATGTCCCCGAAGCACTCGTGTGAGTCCTCTTGTGAACCGACAATGCAATAGTAAAGAGTTTACTAAATCCTGACTACGGACGGAAGCAAAGGGGATGCTAGAAACCATCAAACTAACAAAGCGGTTTCACCGTCGTGCGAAACCTCTCTCATGTCGTCCAAATGTTCTCACATATTATTTTACGTACTTGAGATCAGCATCAAGTATCTCAGAAGTGGGAGTCCACAGAAACGTAGCCCAGTCTCAACGAAGTATTCCTCCATCACTATTCTAGGCAGGTATTCATTTCCAATCACAATATATGCCCGAAGAGCCAAATAACTGATCTCAAGACTCAAAGGATCTTTGATCAAACAAGCCTTTTTGTCTATTTTCTTTGGTCAATTCAGTCCGAACAATGCTCTGAGCTGCCTTCGATGAATCGAGTCTATTCGAGCTCTCCAGGTTTTCTCGCTGCCCACGTTGAGTAATTGTACAATAAACTGATTTAAGCGTTATATGATCAGAATGATATACTTGATCATTTGTTGTCAATCCAGTTCCTTTTGACTTTGTTATGTGCAGCTGTAGCAAGGGTATTTCTTCCAACAGTGTACTCATTGTCTCCAAGTAAGGACCCAAGCTTATTGGTATTCCTCCATGGCTCATCTGATCTTCTTTCCATCCTTCTATATTCACTACTTATGTTTTGAGAACATTCATTGTTATTAACCATTTATAAAGTTCATTAGGAGTCACTTCCAATATCCGAAGAAGAGCTTATCTATCCCCTGATATTAAGTCGATGTCTTCAGCATAAGTGGATTCAGCTATATCACCATTAAATTTGCGAAGGTCCCATAGCATCTTCTCCAAGTATGACAAATAACAAAAGAGAGAGTAAGTCCTCTTGAGGAGTGTCCTGAGTCGTTAATGCCAAACGCAACATTATATGCAGTTTTGGCAATTCGAACTCTCAGCTTTGTGCTGAATAAAAGGACTCATCATTTCCGCTGAGTTAAAATTCAGAAATCCTTCCATTGTAGTAGACCTCGAAAAACTGTTTCGAAAGTCCTCGGTAAGCATGTGCCAATGATTGTAGTTGCGTTTTGGTATTTTTAGTTTACAGCTCAGTGTCGTTTGTGGCTCCAAACTATATCCGTCGTTGATCTCCAAGATCTGAATCCGCGATGACTTGATAAAGATAGTCGTCCACTTGATCTCTGATCATTTTGTATTCTTGTATCTTATATGTATCTTATCTCTGATCATTTTGTATTCTTGTATCGGAATTCCCTATACTCCTTTGCGCTAATACAGAGCGTATCCTGTAGAGGGAATTTTGTGGTCACTGTCAGTCCACCGACAAACCTCGAGTAGCACAAAAGAGATGCGACAGAAAATCAATCTGATTGGAAATCTTTATCAAAGTTCATATGTCAGTCATATGTCTGCAGCCAGTTTTTTGTGGCTGCATAATGTTGGAACAAAATGTTAAGAGAAATAAGTTAAAGGCGTAGCAAAAACTGCCAAGACTGTGCTAGGGAAATCCTATTCCCCTTCCATACATTTCCGTTCAAGTAGGATTAATCTGTAGTCTACATGATACTCATCGATTCCTTCTTTGACTTGTCTTGATAGCATCAGATTGATCCTCTGCATTTTTCCAAATAGTGACGTGGTGCCTCTTCAGTCTTTTAGACTTCTGCCATTGAGGGTTATATTAATTAACCCGTTAACATCCCCCAAGCGTGAATTAGGCACCATGGAGATGGGCTTCACAGCCTCAACCAATAAAGTTGACTGCTTATAGCCTTTAACTGATTTTTTAATAAATTCAATTATCTATCCGCACATTAACAGTGTAGTCTCACTCAATTTCCCTTGACGGGGTCACCTTAGTGTCAAATTCAGTCACTAAAATCGATAAAGGATGACAAGTTTACGCGGAATTAAAACTGTCGAAGTTTCGTTGAGACGTAACTAATATAAACGTAACATCACGATGTTAAGGGATTTATTAATGGATAAGATGAGAGAGAAGAACAGACTGGCGGCAGCCAAGTACAGAAAAAAGATAAGCTCGAGGATTAGGGAACTAGAACATGTATTAGTGTGACTTATATTAGGAATTGAACAGTAAAAAGATGGAATTATGTAAAAAACTGAAGGATTCTGCGTTTAAAGATTATTTGAAAGCTGTTCTTGAGGGGAAGGAGAAGATGCCACTTGACAGAGAGACGATCGTTACAATGTCGTACCAAGAGTTTGCGGATTACATGAGGGATTTTTTTGATAAAGCTTCACGCCTACCTTAATTATTTATTCAAGGTCAATGTTCTTTCTGGTTAATTTGGTTCGTTTGGATAACAATTAATGCTAATGACCGTGAGTCATTCAATTATAATGACACGTGGTAAATGTAAGTCATTAGGAGGGGGCATTTCTCAATGTCATTCTTAATTTGGTGTTCTTTAAGAGTTCAATACACTCTCCTTATGCTTTCGTTGCATACAGGTGCGGTATTTTTCGTGGGAGGTTGCTGCAGTCACATAACTGGGAAAATTTTGTAGCGTCTCGATTACTGTGGATTGGAAATCTT